>CABEEJ010004132.1:0-63921 GCA_901482245.1 Timema douglasi
TCCTCTTCTCGTTCTTCAACCAGCAAAAACCCTCATCAAGAGCTGCCCCGTTCTTACGCAGACTTCTTACCCATTTGTATGTGTTCCAAGTGGGAGTGGGTTTTTTTATGTAGGGGAGCAGATATATGTTGGTACTATAGGTCTCACCGCTCTTTTCAACTTACGTATGGTGGTTCCACGTTGCTTTCCATACTGAATTTTTACGAGAGACCACGAAAGGATCTAACAATTTTATGGAGAGAGGTATTTTCACATACCTTCCAAGGTTGTTTTACTTGCTACAATCGACTCGAGACCGACGACTTTACTTCCCCTCCGAAGGAAGTTGTGCTATGGATTTGTATCGCTTAAGAAAAATCTTTCGTCTTTGGATGGGTCTGAACCCACGAACATCGGATCCTGAGGCGATTATTTTAACCCCAACATCATTGAGGTCAACAATCTGTGACCAAAACCTTTGTTATAAAATAACAATAAGAATATAGTAAAATGTTATCAATGTTGAACGCAAGAATTAATCCTGTATTTTCTTTCAAAGTTCCTTTCTATGAAAGTTAAACTGTACCTTTCATCCGATAAAAGTATGTATAGTCGGCCTAAATGCAATAATTGCAATGCTATGTATTTTTGAAAGAAGTCAGCATCCTAAGAAACGAATACTGAAGGCTGAAGGTGGCCATTTTGAGCACTTCCTATGATTCTGAGCAGCTTCACATTACTAGATTAAAAACATGACTATAGCGCAGAAGTAAGGTCAAATGGGACATATGTTTGTATTGTATTTTCACAGTTTTTGTATCTCCTGTCCATCGCTGAAGTGGGTCCTCCATGTTACGGTACACTCTGTATATAATGTATATTTCAACAAAGCATAATGTATAGAGTAGATATTAACAATGAATCCTATATTTTGTTTGCACATGTAGGGGCCTACTATTAACATTTTTTTATATATTAAAGGGTGCATACACTTTAGTTTGTATTATGCCTGACATTTTACATATGACACAACAAAAACTATAAATTAATCTTTAATTATTCTTGGCATAAGTGTTTGCTTTATATCAACAAACGATCGATCTTTATCTTTTGCAGGAGTATCAAGATTTCAATTTCAGCAAACATACTGAATGAAACAAAAGACAGGCAGGTATAGCTCTATCCAGGACTATAGCAGGGAGAAACTACTTGTTGCTGGAAGAGTATCGCACGGGTACAGGGATTGGCCTGCTTCTTCCGGACATAATAGAGGTCTGAGCCATCCCCTCCTATCCACCCCACTGGTTTTTTTTACAGCCCTTCATCAAGTCATGATGCGCCGTGGACCAGTAGACTGCTGCTGATTTCTTTAGGAGCTCATCCACTAGGGACCCCCTTGGGAAATCAGGATTTAACACAAGGCCCAAACAGAATTACCTCAGCCCCATCCTCCGGAGGGTTGAAGATGAGAATTGCTACATAGCGCACACCCTCTCCTTCGTCACTCATCCCTCCTCCCCTCTATATCTCTCTGCCCCCTTTATTCCCTCCAAGGCTATATGCCCACAGGACATGACCAGAGTGTCGGTGACCCTTTACCTCCCCTCTCTTAATCCCCCTTATAAATGCGGCACATACGCCGTGGTACGCACTTGTGGATTCGTGTGAACGTGCGACGACTACCAGTTTACCTTTCTAATTCGTTGATTCCGTGTATGCTTTTAACTAGATTGAAAAAAAAAACACAACTGAATAGCCACTGCTCGCGTTGAGAGCACTATGTATTTTGAAAATGTGAGATAATGTTTAAGTGAAAGCTTAATTTACTTTGATGGAACTGTCGTTAAATGAAAATGGTAAAACCTTTTTAGTTTTATTAATTGAAAGCTAACTAAATGAAATATAAAAAGCATAGTTTTCAAACGTCACTTTTTATCATTAAATATCATCATTACACAGTTTATAAATTTCTATTTGACTGGTTATTTTCACAGCTTTATATGTACCCCGAATAAAATTCTAGATACATAAAATTAAAGTGCAGGCATGGGAATATTGATTGAGGCAAAATATAGCACCCACTTCCTTTTAACCTTTGTGACAGCACGAATCATTTAGAATAAAACATGAAATAACAATTTTTGATATATTTAATAAACAAAACAAAAAGTAAGATAGATTTTTTTATTTTAGATTTTTAACGTGCACTTTATGAACCGACTTATTATATCAGCAAACGAGAATTTCTACGAGCGAGAGCAAAAGGGCCTACCAATTTAGTCGGGAAAGGTTTTTTCAGAAACTTTACAGGGTTCTTTTATATGCCACAATAGACATGAGACTGACTTCACCTTCAAAGGAAGTTGTGCAACGGATTTTTATTACTCAAGAACAATCCATCACCCCAGTTGTGTTTGATCTCACTAAAATCGAGTCCTGAGGCGAGCACTTTATTCCAAAACCACCGAGGTCAATAAGCAATTTTTTTTAAATGACACTGACCTTAGTAAAACGAATAAATTAATCATTTAAGCAGTATTTTTATTGCAAATTTACTAACACAATAAATCAATGTTTTTTTTAACACCACGTCTTACTACCCGTTCATTTATACGCTTAAGTACTAATTACGCTAATGGATTGGGAAGTGGGAAGGTTGAATTTAGATAAAGAGAACCCGCATTTGCGTGGAGGGAGAATGGAAAACCATTTATGGAAAAACCCCCCACAGTTCACCCGACCTATATTCGAACCTCGATCTCCCCGTCCTTGGCAGTCGAGCTCAACACGATTAACGCGTTATCCAACTACGCCACCGAGGCGGGTTATATCACTGTTACTACATAAGGTCCCGTGGTGTAGTGGTCAGTGTGTGTGTGTGTGGATACGAATTTAGAGGTGCCAGGTTCGATTCCTGGATGATATATTTGGTATTTTCCTCTAAAGAGGAATTATCCCAACAGTCACCAGAGGTTGGTGGATTAGGCTTGAGTTAGGTTTAAGATGCTCACTGGCCCGCACCTCCATATTCAATATCTCATCATCTAATTGAGGGCACGTGTAGACAACCTCCATAGGTATACCCCAGGTAATACTCTGTGCCACCAGAGCGGCTAATAATCTACATACAGGCGACAGAACAAGATGTCATATCCATCGCGGTCAGTAAGGCAATACTGTAAAAGAAAGAATAACTGTTTATTAGCATATTTAAACTGTTCATTTGGTTTAATGATGCGTTGACACATACAAAAAAAAATTAGTGTCCAAAATAAAACTAAGACACCTGATATAAATTATTTATATTGTAGAGTATGTCGATAAAAATTATTCACCCCATCAAAGTTTTTACTAAATTTATTATTTTAGGAGCTCTATGTTTTACTTAAGACTTGAGTGAATTGAAGATGTCTACTCAATTAAAACAAAAATGTATTGAACTGTATTATTATTACTGCAATCAATTATTATAAGATACTTCATAAAATAAATAATTTATTAAGGCTTATATTGAGATGATTAATCTATGCAAACTCTCTTTATTCAAGCAAGGAAAGACAAATACATATTTTAAATAAATTTTCTACGTATAAGAATAAATTAACTATTTACCCGCCTCGATGGCGTAGCTAGCTAACGCGCTAGCTTCGTGTTGAGCTATACTGCCGAGGATGGGGAGATTAAGTTTCGAATCTCCCTTGGGTGAACTGGGGGTGGTTTTCCGAAATTATTTTCCACTCTCCAGCCCCGCAAATGCGGGTTCGTTTCCTCTATATTCAACCTTTTAAATACTTAAAATCATTAGCGTAATTAGTATTTATACGTAAACCTGAACGGGTAGTAAGACGTGGTGCTAAATAAATAAAATAAATTAATTAATAAAATAAGGTAACTATTTGTAACTTCAAAATTAAAGTTTTCATCATTTGGAGAAAGTAAATTTGTTCGATCATAATCGAATACTTGAGACGAATATTATTTTCCTATTACTACTAAAAATAAGGCGTCGTTTTGCATACCCAGGCCCCTAACCCTTCTTTAATTCCCTATAGTAAATGAAAGGGAATAGTCAGTTTCATCCTAATTTCTCTCCTACCTGGATCAGAACTCACATATTGTGGAGTGCATTTACGGTTCATTTGTTAACTGTGGACCGGTTCACAGCGTTGGTTGGTCGAAAGAGGTCAATGGAGCAGGTAGATTTGCGGAATATAATTAGAGTCATTCTCCCGACTTGTACTCGACGCCTAGATGAATAACAAAAGTAATTAGATTACCAAGAATTGCGAGAGCGGCGGCCGCAAAAAGAAATAAAAACCCGTCACCCACAGTACTGTCTGTTTATATTGTGTTGGACCACATCCAGCACAAGCCGAAGGGTTATAAACGAGATCGGATTAAGGGTCTAGACTCAAGAACAAGGGTTCCTAAACATGGTTGACCAAAGGATCCCTTGCTTCAGATAAAATACATTCTGGAGCCTATTTTCTTTATTTATTTTAACATTAATATTATGAACAATCGATATGGACATCCTACCCGCTTCGGTGGCCTAACGCGCTGCTCTCGCAGTAGACTAGACTGCCGATAACGGAGAGGGATCGAGGTTTGAACCTCAGTCTGGTGTACTGAGGGTAGTTTTACACTTTTCCTCCATGCAAATGCAGGTACACTTCCTCTGAATATAATCTTCTTAGTCCCTAAAACCATTAGCGTAATTAGTACTTAGACGTACAACCCGAACAAGTAGTAAGACGCGGGTAGGGGGGAAGGACGGCGAAAAAAATTAAAGAATATTATAAAATTGCCTCACAGAGCCTGAGATAGCTGTGACAGAGCACAAGGGCTCAGTGGAGCACAGTTTGAAAAATTTGGTCTAGAGAATATGGGGTTATATGGAAGGGATCACGAGTTAAGGACTGTATTTTTGCAGGTTGTATAACAAAAGTATTTTTGGGGTAGATGAATAAAATAATGCTTCAGTAGCTACGTTTATTGTAATTCTTGAATATTCGCCATGAGCATAGTAGCATTTGATTCGCAACTTTTTAAATTAAGATAAAAATGTCTTAGTCAAATATGACTATAGCCATGACAAGTGTTTAAGAACTGTTGAGATTATTACACGTAGAAAATTAAACTAAAATTATCTACTGGAGCCATATTTTATTTGTTTTGGCCAAAAATGATTTTTTATATAGAATCTGAAAAAACCCTAGCTTGTGCTCCATTCCGTCCTAACTTACATTGGGATGGAAGGTAATTCAAGAAAAAGCGAGGGATTTTTTTGCAGTTTTTATGACAAATTATTTTTCTGGACAAAATAAATAAAATATCGCTCCAACACTAATATAGAATTTAATTTTCTTCACATGGTGACTTTTTAATTTCTTGAATATCTGTCAAAAGTGTCCTGGAATTTAATGACAGCTTTTTCTCCTCATTTAAAAAGTTTCTCATCAAATGTCGCTATGCTCACGATGGATACACAGGAACTATTGATATCAACATATGAATAAAAATAAACTCTACGTTTGTACTGGAGCAATATTTTATTTATTTTTGACAAAAAAAATATTTACCATAAAAACTGCAAAAAACACTGGTCTTTCATTGCGTCCCCTTCCATCCCACCTTAATAAATGGAAATCGGACACCTAGCCCTTAAATTAGCATCAAACAACCCGATCCAGTGGCCGAATGGTCTAGGGCGTCACTATCGTGTTAAACTGGCCTGCTTATGACAAGGAGATCGGGGTTTGAACCCCGGTCGGGTCTACCGAGAGTGGTTTTTCTACGTGGTTTCTCCATCTCCTTACACGCAAATGCGGGTAGATTACCTTTAAAATGTTTCCTTTCTTATTTATAGCCCATTATAATAATCATCATATAAAGCGAAGGGTCTATAACCTGAAAAGGTAGAAAGACATCAAATAGGTGCAGCAAATATGTCTTCAGATATTATTCTGAGAAAGGGTTTAGTTGGGAGGGGATATCTTTTACTTTTTAAGCAGATATTTGTAAATCAATATTATATTTAGCAAAACGCAAGAATTTAGTTATTAAATACTTTTCATTGCATATATATGGTTTGGTTTTTATTTTTAAAGCTCGTGTTTGATTTAGTAGTGTGCATTCATTACGAGTTTTTGTTTATATTTTTTTAAGTCATTCATTGTAAATTAGAAGTCATTTTAGATAGCTTTTAGGTCATTTTATAGGTAATTTTTTGATCAAATTTATACCATCAAAGTCCACGCCCTGCTTATCATAAGTATCCACTTACACGTTCCTTGGTTAGGGAGTTTGAAAGAGGGATAACTAGTTAGATCCTTAGTGATGCCAGATTTATATAGTAAATTAGTACAGATCCATGTGTATATACAGATATATGTATCGAAATTTAAAGAAGCTTTTAGAAAATATAAAAACTAAATATCGAGCAACCAGTATTGACCAAAGTATTGGGTACACTATTTTTCTCAAGATTTCAAAATTAGATCCAACTCTATAAGAACTCATATGCAGAACACTTAAATCCTAAGAATAAATTCGATAGGCCTATATTTAGTAAATTTTCTGAACTGTCAAATACATTATTTTTTAGCACCGCATCTTACTACCCATCCCGGTTATATGCTTATGTATTAATTCATTTAAAGGATTAAGGATGAGAAAGTTTGAATTTTCTTGGAGAGGATGAGAAACCATTTAGGAAAAAACACCCTCAGTACACCCGACAGGGATCGAATCACGAACTAAAGGTTAGGAAAGGTGTATAAGGTTGTAATATTTGTATTTTGCCTTTTAAATAATTTATATTTGAATGTTAACGTTACATTTCTAGCGGTGAGCAAAGTCTATTCTTTTATTATTGTAAGTGAAAATGATTCAATTTTCTTTTTGTTAATTATTTTATGCTGCCAAAATTATACTGCTCAGATTTATAAAATATTATAGACTCTAAATAATATATTTAAGATAGTTTTTTATTTTAAAATTGAGAAATGTTTTGTTATAATTTGAAAAGTAAAGTTATTAATATAGCATGTAGTTAAAGTACTTCAAATAAGTTTAATGCGAATACTAAAGTGTTGGAAATAACAGCTCAAAACGACAATAATTGAACCTAATGAATATGTTGGCTGGCAATATTTTTACATTCGAAGCTTCGTAATTGACGAGATCAGATTTTTATTTTTTTGCGAAGCGAAGTCGATGATGATAATTTCTAAGCGTCACACACCCATATCAGTTTTTATATGTCTCTTTTTCTCTAGTCCGCAGAGTAAAATTAATTTCTGGCTGTTGGAAAACACTTCACTGTCTTTGTCTTACTCTATACTGGCAGACACCTCCGAACGGACGTGTAGTAAAAGTTATAAAAGTAAACTGTGCAACATTCTGGAAGAAGGAGTAACAAAGAAGTTAGCGAGGTAGGGTATGTCGTAACTGACGTAACTTTGCCACAATCCAATCTATAACGTCATGCCCTTAGAATCTGCCACTATACGGTACATAAATTTCACTTCACTTTAATTAGAAAAGGTCCTCTTTTCGAATATTCTACCGTTACGACGTGTCGCTGCGTGGTTCGTGATAGTTTTTTTTAAATCGATATAGTCCTTCACCGGTCAGATACTAGGGTGATATCGGAATATAAATCACATATTATAAACTTGTGAGTTATTCGTCAAATATATTTATTTTTTTACTTTTTATTTGAAACAAAAACTTTTAAATATTGAATATACAAATGAATCTAAAGAATTAATACCTTTTACCAAAAGAGAAATGACCAAGTGACTCTTAAAGGTGGGTAATCACCAAAAGAGCGAGCAAGATCAAAGAAGAGCGAGTGAGTTTTCTCACTCAATAATCGCCAGATGAGAACCGGTTAGCGAGCTATCAAACATTAGCTCGCTGGTGTTCAAAAAAGATCGAGGGAGTTGGCGGTACTTCTAGGAAAAGATTTGTTCTTGCTAGTTTAAGGTGCGTTGTCCAAAGTTACCTACGATTGCATCTTAAGTGATCCGGCTACGACCGCAACAGACTGTGACGACACTAGCCACAGATGTCAGTCGATTTCAAGATGGATGAAAGTACAGGTGATCCAAGTGACAGAACCTTTTTTGGATATTTTGAGGGAGGAAGATGACGAAAGAAGTTTAGTGTGTCTGTATAGAAAAGTAAAAGACAACAGGTGAACAAATGTATTGTATGCATGTTCTTGTACTCTGAAGATTTTAGATCGTAATCGCGTGGATGCTGTGATATTAGTTAGCTCACACAGCACCAAATACTGCGAGTGGGTCATTAGCACCTCCAGTTTTCGTTGTTTAAATAATTTTTAAATAAGTTAACACAAAAAAGTCAATAATAAATACGCAATGTCGCTGCAGCGCTATCTGCAAGCACTGCTCACTCCACCGATGCTGCGACACATCGCCTTGCGTCGCAGACCATACTCAAACTGCGCATGCGCGAAGACCGCAACTCCAGATATAATCACAGATAACTGTCACAGCTTGGACAACGCACCTTAGTGCGGGTGATGATTATTGTATCGCTGAGATGCTTGTGGTGCAGTGCAATTCATATTTTTATTTTTAAATACTGAACTATTAATTTTCTTGTAGGTATAAGTTATTTAGTTATTGATTTATTTTCTTAAATTATGCGCTTGAGTCGTTTATTTACAGTTGTACTGATTTATTTTCGCAATGGAATGGTCAAATGAAATAGTTTTAAAACTGATAGATGCCTATAGATAACGGTATGTTTTATGGAAATCTGTTGTTCCATACTATAAAAATAAGAATAAGAAAGAGGATGCGTGGACAGAGGTGAGGCAATATGTTGGAGACTGAAAGCTCAGACATCACTGCTTGCTTCATTTAGAAGGGAAAGACAGAAGCTCAAAATTACTTAAGGAATTCGTGGGAATTGGATGGGAGATGGGTGGGAGCTTGTTGAGAGGTGTGAGATAGGTGGGTGGGAGGTGGGTGATAGGTGGACAGGAGGTGGATGGTAGGTGGGTGGGCACAGAAGTAGTTTATAACACAAAATAGTGTAATTATATTGGTTTAATTAACTTTAAATTATGTAAAAAGTCATGGATGAAGGTAATTTTTATTTAAAGTAATATAGGTAGAGTATCCTTTTAAGATTCATCCATGAAGAAACATGCGCTTCTCAGAAATAATGGTTAAAGGATTTCGCCTTTAAAATATATTTTTCTATACCATCTTTCCTGTTAAAAGGATCAACTTCGTAGTATTTGGTGAAGACGCCAGTTCCCTATATCAATAATAAGATAACCTTCACAACACCTGTTGGCAGGACTCTTTCTATTGGTTAGTTTTCACATTATTGACGAAGGGAGAAAAATGCAAGGAGTATGTCATATATAAACCGTTGTGCGCATGTTTAAGGCATCCTCCGCCCACGCACAGCGCAGTCAGAGCCACACACTGGCAGTCAGTCTAACACAGTATAAATTAACTTACATTAATATCACAAGTGTGCAGGGATATAAAACATTTAAATGGAATATGTATACGTAATTAACAGGTGTCATTTAAATAAACCATGTGTGAATAAACATCCATCAATAGTTCTCTTTCTTTACATTTATTAATTATACCGTTCTAATTACTGCTCGACCACGGCGCTATAGACAGCTGGTTAAACGGTATCTTTTCCGTACAGTGATGATAGGCGCTCGATCACGGAGCTATAGACAACCTAAACATCATACACAGCATTATTATATCAGGGAATTAATCCGTAGTGTTTCAATCGACGTCCAAAGCGGGGCGATTGATTCCATAGTGTTACAATAGTTTGCATTCGAAAGTTTACTCTTCTTATAAGCTACAAATAAGTCAACGCAAACACAGGATGCATACAGAGGGGTAAAAAGCTGTATACAGTTACTTATTATTGAGATCAGCCAAATTAAATTCATAATCAGCTAGACTGGATCGCTAGCTATAAAATGATGGATCAACTGCAAACAAGAACATATTCTCTCCGATATTAACGCAAGGTGAGGATTAAAAGTGGACATGAGCAAAAGTAGGCGAGAACGAGAAAACATTTGCTCTTGCTCGCTCAATTTGGTGAATACCCACCTTATCATTACAAGGTTAAGTCAGTTTGTAAGCTAATAACTGATTATCTAGTTAGAAAGTGCATGTTTTATCCTATAATTAATGTTATTAGACCATGAACGTTTATATGATTTGTTTCTTATTATATTGACTTATTTTCACAAACCAATAAAATGCCCTGGAGCACCAGAAAGTTGTTTTAACCGTCAGAAAGTTATTTCCCAAAAAAAAACTCTACAATGGGCTTTGCTCAGCGGAAATCACCAGTTCCTGTGCAGCGACAAACTTAACGAGGTTGTGACCCAATACGTCCGGCTACACAGAATCTTATTAAGGGGTAAGCGATAAGAGAGAAATTGCTTGCAGACGTTCAGCTTAAAAGCAAAATATTTAATTCTACGATGAATTATTTCAAAATATGATTCACGCCCAAATGAAGTATAGAGATTCCAACAGGACACTTTTTTACCTCAACAACCCTAGTTTTATTTATTGAAATTTTTTTGTTTGAAAAAGTGGCATTAGCTCATTTTCAACGGATTTGTAACCATATTATTTGAGGAGCTATGAGGCAAGGCTTGATGAAAAAAAAGTTTTAGATTTAACCTTCCTCTAACAAATACAGGGTTTTTTTAGACTCACAACAAAAAATTTTAAGATATTTGTGAACTAGCAGCGAGCTTTCCTCTTTACTTTTACACAAGAAGTTTGGTAGATTTCTTTACCCTCTTTCTGATCCACATGAGAAAGGGTGGTTGTAGTTGAAGGACAAAAGGGAATTTAAGCTTAGATAGTATAGTGAAGTAGTTACAGAAAACGACACAGTTAATTATATTTTAAGCCGTGTGTCCTGACAGCGATTGATTCTTTCTGACCGAGACGGCCGCTTTAATATCATTACTATTATAATTAAATTTAACACAAAAACCTTTATGACTAATGGAGTGAGAATGAGGAATGCAGAGTTTTAGAGTAAATAAACCAGCATTTTGGTTAAGGCAGAGTGAGAAACAATTTAGGGGATACAACAACTCAGTACACCCGACTGGGATTCGAGCTCTGATATCCATGTCACCTGTAGTAGAGATTGTGCGATACGGTTCAAAGATTATTAATGGTCCAATCTAAGAGCTAGTTATGAACAAATTCAATTAAAAGGAAGTGCACCTGCATTAGCTGGGCAAAAGAGGATGGGAAAACCATCTTCAACGCATCTGGTTGATGAAAGTTAAGACTTAGATAAGTTAATCTAGAAAATTATAAATTTAATTTATAAATTAAGCAATTAATAAAGTTGTTAATAAAGTGTTTAACGTATTACGTGAAATTGACAAGCACTAAAATGTCAAATTTAAATAAAAAAAATTAGTGAAACATAGTGAATGATATGAACAATTAGATAAAATTATAATTTATTATCAACTAAAAGTATAATGCTCAAACGAGTTGATGAATAGTCTTAAAACATAAGTTAACACATTAAAATATTAATACAAAAATATAATATTCAATATAACGTGATATGAACAATGTGTTTAAGTTCATATTTGTTTTGAAATTAAAGAATAAAAATTAAGTTAACATCTGCAAAAACTGATTTAGAAAGACGTATCTGCATTTGTGTCTCATTACTCCTTTTGGACATCCAGCACTGTAAAAAATCTGGATTACTTCATTTCATCTGGTTGAGATTCAAACCCCACCATTCTCGTTATTGGGAGTCTCGTCAGCTTGGAAACACAATTAATACCTTACTAGACACAGTCTCGCAAGTTGTTTTTTTATTACTAATTGAAAGTGAAGTTGATATGAGCTGATGTGTTTTTATTTCAATAACTACCCGCATCGGGTGTAGCATAGTCTAATGCATCACTTTCATAGATCAGGGTTCAAATCCCGGCCGAATGTACTATGAGAGACTTTCCCTAAATGTTTTTATACTCCCTCCAAACAAATGTATGTATAGTTCCTCTAAAATTCTAACTTTCTCGCTCCTATTCCACTATCATAACTAATGTATGCGAATAACTCGAACGGGTACTAATACGCTTCGAGAGAAAATAAACTACTCTACTATACATATACTTTAAGCAAAAATATCACCAGTGACATAAATTTATCTTGATTCATTTTTGCACCACATCTAACTACCCTTCCAGTTTAGCTGCATATTTACACTAAAGGGAGAGGGGTGAAATTTAGAGGAAATATACCTGAATTTTCATGAAGTTAAAGTCGAAAACCCTTATGGAAAAACACCTATTTCCACCGGGTGGAGTTTTGAGCCTCAACCTTCCCGTGACAAACATACAAGACCATACGAGATTGATGCCTTAGTTTGTGCGACCACCGTTACGTGTTAGTCATTTCTATGACCAGGTCACACAATTTTAGAAACCTAAGGAAATAGGAAGAGTATTTTAACTTTAGGAGAACTCGAGTTTATGTTCGAGATTCCTAAGGTTTCATTATGATAATAAACTGGACTGCCGATGACTAGGAGATCGGGGTTTGAATTCAGGTCAGGTTTGCTGAGCTTTTTTCTCAATGGTTTTCCACTCTCTATCCACGCAAACAAGGAATATTTAATACATTAGTGTAATGACTACGTTTGACTATAACCGTAATGGGTAGTAAAACTCGATGATGAAAGATACTAAGAGAAACCAATCTTAAAATATGTATTCAGCGCAAAAAAAAAAAAAGCATTCGTCTCCCAAGAAAAATTGTAAAAAGAAAAATAATGTAAAATATGACTGCCGATTTGTTCCCTGTCTCGGTCTATCCTGGCTGTGATAGATTTGTGATTGATAACGTGGGAGGTTCATTTTAGAAATCAATTGCACTGGAATCGCGTAAAGAAATCTTCGAGGAAAAAGAGAAAATCCAAACAAGTTGTGGTAGATTTTTACTTTATCATTTATAGAAAGTTTTATTAAAATAAAGAAAATTTTCGGCCTTGAGACTATGATGGATTTCTAAGTTTTAACATTACTTTCAGAATTCAACGGAGAAATGGTTAATTTGATTTTAACATTAAAGTTAAGGGTAGTTTACTCATAACTGAGTTTTAAAAATTAAATAATTTTTTTCCAAAAATGGCTATAACATTTCTGTTCAAGGTTGTTAGCTATGTAGTGTTTTAAGTGATAAATAACAATGTCTACGCTTTGTGTTTTTAAATAAAAGGGTTAAGAGTTTATTTACTGATAATTGATTTTTGAAAATTTTAAATTGTTTGAAAATGGCTCTGATAGTTTGATTTGAAATGGGTACCTGAGGATTGTTTTACATGATAAATTACATTATATACAGTACCTGATATTTAGGAGTGAAAATAATTTAAGTGTAATTCACTAATTGTCATTTTTTGAACATTTTGTTCCAAACTATAATGTACTAATATTATAGCATTGGTCTACAAGAATTGGGGAGAAACTTGTTTCTTACCCCATTGCACCACTCCCAGCGCCGATGCAGAACCGAGAAAATATCAATCACAACTACGCGCACCTGTGGCCTGAATTAGACTGACCACCAGTGTTGTTATGAAGTGGTGACAAAGAACTTGAGATGCAAAGAGCTCTAGCGGCAAAGACACTTTACTTGTCTATGTTCTAGGATAATCTCGAAGCTCTAATAAACTGTTTGGAAGCTATAATGTCATGCGCGTATTGTTCCCGAGTGTTCCATATGTTGTCCCCCACCCTTTTTCCCGTCATCCATTTTCTCTGGGTTGTGTTGTATGTATAGTGCGGCAGACATTTTGTCGTCACTCTTGGGCTCGATTATATTTGGGGAAGGAGAAGCTTCAGCTTCAGATTGTTAAAATGTAAGGTCTAAATTATCTTTGGCAATTTTAGTATATTTTCCCTTTATTTAAAATTTTCGTTACATATTTCAAAATTTTCTCTCGGCCATTTCTTAAATGCTTTAAATATAAATAAGACCTGTTTTTTATTTTCTACGTGGTTAATTTTTGTAACTTAGTCGTGTCAATAGTATCGATTGTTGAGATGTCAATTTAATTAATAGCTCTGGGAGGAATCGATCATTGAACTTGGGATATTATCGATATCTTTAACTTTGTGAAATAATGTCAATATTGATTTATATTAGTTACATATTTGTTATCTTGACCTTTTGTAAATATTTGAAACTTATTAAATGGGCTTAAATTTACATGTTGCGTAGAATGATCTTATTTTACTATGAAACCGTTAAGCTCCAACGTATGGTTGGTTAGTTTTGTCATTATAGAGGTTCTATGGAATATTTTGTTATTATAATGAGACTGTTTAGCGTTAACCGTATAATGGAATAGGGGGTAACTGCTCTGAGATTATTAAGATATTTTTGTATCAATTATTATGTTTTATAAGAAATGTATTTTGCTAGTTAACTAATGAGGACAACATGATTATGACTGTTATTCCGTAAAGAAACTTTACTAATGGAAGTCTTGACGTTACGATAAGATTGTGGTTGAGCTAAAGCTACATTTGATTATGTTGTTGTTCTTTAATGCTGGCGCTCTAAATAATTAATTGATGTTTCTTTTAAAACTTCGCATGTGGTCAGAATGTGGGAATAATAGCTTGTCGAAAGCTTCTTGTATATTTCAAAGATTATCTCTATATAATATATTATTATATATTTTCATATGATATTAACATTCTTGATGAATAAATATCAACTTAAAACTAGTTCATGCATTTATTAGTATAATGGTTCACCATACATAGGTAGAGTATTTTTACTTCTATTTTCGTTTTGCTTTAATTTTGGGATATATACCTTTTGGTTAATGAGCTCTATGATGTTGACCGTCCATATATTTACTTCCGCAACTGGTGTGGGTTGCGATATCTGAGTTTAGAATGTTTGATCTCAGGCATTCAAAGGACATAACTCAAATCGCTCATTCCTATTGCCCCCCTTTTTGCCCCCTTGTTATTCATTGTTGTTTGGACCTTCTGTTTATTCCTTATTTTAGTTAAGGAGGGTTCAAATATGTAGTACATTTTTTTTATCCATTACTGTTTCCAGACTGTGGTCTGAGTCCGTTTTTTATTCGAGTCACATATTTTTCCACCACCAGCCTGCCAGGCCTGTCGTAGCTTTATATGCCTTATAATCTAACTTAATACTAGGACAGGCACAACATCCGGTCCCCAGCCGTTAATCTATCACTGTGTAAAGTAAACTCATATTTCAACAATGATACATTTTTAGGTCACTCCGGGAATTGGACACGAGACCCTTAACTCAGTAGGCAGACACGCTACCGACTGAGCTAAGGTGTCGGACTACAATTTGTTTTTAGTGCTAGCTGGTGACCTGGTGGTCTAGGGGTAAGGTGTCGAACTTCTGTGCTGGCGGCAGGGGTTCAATCCTCGGTCCCGGCACAGATTTATCTGATTACCAAACCCTTCCTTCACCTCTGACAAGACATCTTGTGAATGTGGGGAATGCCAGGCCTCCACCGTGGTTCGGATTCCACGTTAAACTGTAGGTCCTCCATTTCTTCCCGCAATCACCCTACCATTACACATTAGCGTAAGTGCGTATAACCCGAACGGGTAGTAAGACGCGGTGCTAATAATAATATTTAGTGCTAGCTCTAATTAATTTATAGAAAACAGAAAACCATATCAGAAGGAGGTGAAAAGAGGCGTTAATCTCGTCTGATAAGGTTCTCCTTTCCCAAGTTCAGGGTTTGAATCCACACTAGAGGAAATTATGAATATTTCCCAAAATTAGAATCTCTCACTCTACGCAATAATGCGAGAACATTTCCTCTCAATTAAACATTTCTCATCCCTCTTCGATTAACGCCAATATGCGCGTAGTACTAATGGGTGGTGAGACGTGAACTACTTCTAAAACATGTGAAACAACGGTTTTAAAGGTGCATTTCAGTCCAGTGTATCTCAAAGTACTATCCTCGGACCACTGGTGGTTCACGGTTCCCTATCAAGGGGTCCGCAGGATCCCACGAAATTTAGGAACAATAGTGAACTAAACAAGGTTGACAATAGAAAAGTTTTAAATGCAACAGATTGAATATTATTATTATTATTATTAGCACCGCGTCTTACTACTCGTTCAGGTTATACGCACTTACACTAAAGTGTAATGGTAGGGTGATTGTGAGATGAAATGAAGGACCTACAGTTTAACGTGGAATCCGAACCACGGTGGATGCATGGCATTCCCCACATTCACAAGATGTCTTGTCAGAGGTGAAGGAAGGGTTTGGTAATCAGATAAATCTTTGCCGGGACGATTGAATATTAAATATCCAACCTATGATCTGTTTCTTTCCTCTGTAGATATAAATCAAATCACATAGAAAAGGAAGTCTGTACTAGTCTTACATCAACAAATCTGAACAATTATTTATGAAAAGTCATTAGGTTTAGAGTGTTAAATATAATCAAACTAAAATTAATTGGTTCTTTGTTGTTTTTTTAGCATCGCGTCTTACTATTCGTTCGGGTTATGTGCTTATGTGCTAACTACTTTAATGGTTTTAAGTATTAGGAAGGTTGTGTTTAAAGGAAGTGTACTATCATTTGCGTGGAGAGAGAGAGAGGAAAATAATTTTGGAAAAAACCACTCTAAGTACACCCAACCGAGATTCGAACCTCGATCTTCCAATCATCGGCAGTCTAGTCTACTGCGATAGTAGAGCGTTAGACCATGCGGCCACATAAGTGGGTAGTGATTAATTGACAGCTAAGAAATTGAGTTTATGTCTCTTCTAGAATTAACTTAGTTTATTAGTCGTGCGCTGACATAATCAGTCGGTTCAGAAAATGCACGTTAAAAACCTAATATAAAAATAAATAAAACCTTTTATAACGTCCACTTTATGAAGAAATTTTCCCTCGTAAAATTTGTTATAGTTTTTAACCATCCCAATTATCCCATATTGTGCGTGTATTGGTGAATGTGTTTATGTACGCGTGCGTGTATGTGTTGTACGTTATTTCTTATCTTTGTTTTCTGTCATCTACCGAGCTATTTTATCCAGGGCAACATTAACAGTTCATTTTCGTGACGGTAAAAAAAAAAATCGATACAAACAACAACCAATTGACCTCTTAAAATAACCAAAGCAAACTTCCCCTCCACCTCCTCCTTTAGACTCCAGTCTTTCGTTATCCTTTACTGGAGAAAAGCTCGCGGGAGGCCAAAAGAAATATCTAGAGAGGACTGGAAGTTTGCCAGCTCTGCAGAGAAACAAAATATACGCCCAGAACAAAAGACGAACAGACGTGTCTAAAATCGACTCGACTTGAGGATAAAGAATACTACAAACAGAAAGTCTTGGAGTATTTTATTGGTTTTTGTTTTGTTTTTTTAAATGGGAGGATGCGACCACATTGGAACAAGTTTTATTTTGAGTTCATCTCCCTTCAAGTCACTTTTTATACCATCCAAACAAATGCAGTCTACAGTGCGTTGAATATTCCGCCTGGTTCATTTCATTCTATTTTGAACTTAACCGGTTTTTCTTTCACTACCAAGTTTAACACCAATGTAGTTCGAATCCTTATTATCTCAGTCGGTAGTGTTTCTCTTTACTACGTTATGGGTCCTTAGTTCGATTCCCAACATGTCCAAAAAAAATGCATAATTGATAAAAGTGGGTTTCTTTTTTTACTCATTGGTACACTAAACCGAAGGTCCCGGGTTCGATTCCCATGTTCAGGTGTAATTTTTAAACTAATTGAAATTAATTGAAATGTGGTCCCCTCCATACGGACATTCCCGTAATTAAAACGATTAGTAACATGTGTACGTCAGAGTTTGCTTCAGCAAATTTGTTCAGAACTACTTAAATAATGAGCAATCCAGTGTAAATGTTTGGCATCCCTTCTATAAAATATGTAGTTTAAGGAGAATTTTTTTAAATATATTTCCATCGCAAACGTATAAAAAAAGTTAATTCATATAACACAGTTCTCTTTTGGTCGAATTTGTAAACGCCATTCTCAAAGATAGTGTAAATAAATATTGTACGACACAATTGCACAAACTCTTTCATATTGTGCATTATGGCTTCGAAGATGATTTTCATAAATAGGTTTTGAGTAAACCACTCTCAAGTACGTGTCCCTCATAAAAACAAACACATCATCTTGTTAATCACAATAATCACTTTTTATCAATAAATTCTAAACAGAATTGTTCAACTATATTTAACAAAATTCAAATATTCAAAAATAAATCATTTGTAAACTACTCTAAAATTATTTGTTAGGCTAGTTGTAAAAATAAAAATGTGTTCTTATTTATCATGAAAAATAATTATTCCCAGATTCACATTTTTAATTCAATCTTTAAGGTAAATTCCCAAAAAATTCAAGATTTCTAAAATTTGTCACAAGTAAACCATCCTTGGATTAATTTTTTATATTAAATATGTAAAATAGTCCCCCGATACCAATTTTGAAACAAATTGTTGGAACTATTTTTTAAAATTTATTTTTATAAAAATCCATCATTAATTAGAATAAATAAATATAATATTTAGAAAATGAAATTTATACAACTATTTATAATACAAGGAACTTAACAGATACCCATATTGAACCAAATGGCTAGAACAAATTTTTAGTAATACCATTTTTTTAAATTCATCATTTAATGCCGAATTTTCCGTCCAAAACCAGTACACAACTTTATTTGTCATGTTCATGTGAAACATTCCTCAGAGATACATTTTAATCAAAATCGTTATAGTAATTTTAAAAATAATTTGAATTTTCAAAAATCACTCATCATTGAAAAATTCTTTATCAAATTTTTAACCAATACCAAGTATACAGAGTTATTTGTCATGTCAAATAATACCAAGATATCCATTTCGAAATAAATCATTAGGGACATTTTTTTAAGCATTTCAAGTTTTTGAAAAATCAATATACAGTCAAATATCCATAAACGATTTTTACCCCAAAAACAAGTAAACATTATTATTTCTTATGTCAAACACTCTATAGATACCCATTTGGAATTAAATCGCTATAGCCATTTGTAAAATATTTCAAGTTTTTCAAAAAAATCAGTCATCAGTAAGCTTCCCATAAATGAGTTTTCACCCAAAAAATATACCTTGTTATTTTTCATACTACACAATCTCCAGATAGACGTTTTTTTAACAAAATCGTAAGAGCTATTTTCGAAATATATATTTTAAAATATTTTCCAACAGTAAACTACCCTTCCACAAATTTTTACCCAAAAATAAACTATACAGAGCTATTTGTCATGCCAAACAAATCCTAGATTTGCATTTTAAACAAAATTGTTAAAGCCCTATAACATCTAAATATCAAGTTTGAACAAAATCACCATACCGTTTTGGAACCATGGTCAGGAACAGACTAACAGACAGCATTGTAAACTCCACTTTCTTAGCTTCGTGTTCACATAAGACATAAAGATTTGTCATAATGTCCAAATCCATTTTTTTCACGATCACAATATTTCCCTTAATATGAGAAAGTAAATAATCGAAATATATTTACATTATTATGTGTTTTACTTTTCAATATTTGAGCTAGTTTTATGAATCTATATTTCTATATTATATGACTACAGCTCAAGAGGTTTTTTTTAATTTTGTACTCTAGTCTTTCATTTAAGGGTAGTTTACTAAAGAGTGATTTATTTTAGAAATACAAATCTTTCGAAAATGGCTCTAACGATTTAGTGTTATATATAGGAAGTAGTTGTTCTCCCAAATAACACTGTGTATAAATGAGTACCTTAGGATTAGTTTTTATGGTAGATAAGAATATGTTTTTATATTTTTTAATATAAATAATTTGAGGGTAATTAACATATAATTTATTTTTTTTTAAAATCAAATTTGAAGCGTATTTTATTGTGACTAACAAGACAACATGATTGTTCCTCTAAGAAAAGCATTCGTAAGGTTAGTTTACTAAAAATCTAATTTTGAAAATTTTTGTCTCAAGATATAATTTACTATAAGAGAAATTTTGTACGATTGTGTCATACCATTTATTTCTTAACACATTACCCGCTTACATTAATTTAAGTTAGCTACCTAGCCTCTTGCAGACATTTGAGTTAATTTTAGTTTTCGATCACTGGTTTTGAGGAAGTGCACCAGCATTATCGGGGAGAGTGGATGAGAAAACAACAGCGATGTATAAAATGTGAAAACACCCCTACTTATCCCGGCACCTCCCCCCCCCTTTTTCCCCGAATTCACCACATAGTTTAACCGACAGAGATGTGAATATGGATGTAAAGATAATTTTTTTAAAAAAAATCACGTAATTAAGGCGTAATTTTAGAAAAATCAAGGATGGAATTTAGCGTAGTAACTTCAACCACACCCTTATTATTCACTGTAAGATTAATTCAGGAACATATTAAATTTATATTCGGATGTACCATCTCGCACAGATTTTTTTTTGTTCCTGGCCTAAGTTTACACTCGCAAGAAGTTTGGGGGAGGATATTAGCATATTCATTAGAAGGAAAATTGTGTGACAAAATAACACCTTAAGTCTTGTCCGAAGTTCACCTAAAACTAAACAACTTTGAAAATTTAAAAATAGCTCATTCAAGAAGTACAGTACATGTCCGCAGCCAGATAGTTTAATTTTTACATAGTTTTTAATGCTGATAATAATTATTGTAAAGCTTATTAATACAGAGTTTTGTTTAGTCAGTTCAATTATTTAAATAGATTTTCATAGACAAAAAAGCCTTTTATCAAAGTTGGCCACAGCAAATAATTCCAGAACCACTTAAATAATGAACAATCCAGTGTAAATGTTTGGCACTTCTGTAAAATGTGCGATTTAGGAAAGGTAAAATAAATATATTTCCATTGCAAACCTATTAAAACCACACTATGGCACTAGGAGCTCGAAAGTTCGTTACCGCACTTATAAAATCACGCCACCTATCCCTATCTTGAACTAGTTCTATCCATTCCACCTCACTACACCCTAGTGTATATCTTTCAAGTCAATTCTAATATTATCCTCCCATTTGCGTCTATGTCTTCTCCCAATGTGTGTTACAGATCTTTATAGTTTCTAAAATAAAATAGAATATAGGTCAAAATATGTTGTATAGTAATAAATAATTGGACAAATACTAGTTATATTTGATTGAACTGTTAAAATGACCACATATATATTTACTAAACATTCAAAAACCAAAACGTCTAATTTGTATCAGTAATGTTTTCTTAAATAAAAACAAATAGTCACACATTGTATGTGTCTCCAGCCCTTGAACATAACAAAAGTGTTTTTATTTTTATTTTTATTTTTAAAGAAAGAATTGCCCCCCCTCGCTTCTAAAAAAAAATACGCCGGAAAATATACTACACGATGTCCTATTTCCATGTTAGAGTCGTAACATTCCAAGAGCAGTTTTAAACAGTTGGCAGCGCCGAGCTAAAAACGGCAACACTTGTATTTTACCTTCGTACCACTCGGGGAAATTGCTTGTTGAAAACACTTTCAAAAATTTCTTTATTGCACGTTGCATTGTCAAGTAAAATATTTTCGGCTTTTTCAAGAAAATAAATTGGCTTTCTGGTTTAGCATAATACTTTGCTGTTGGCAAATAGATTGTTTTGAGACGATTATGTTTGTAGAATCATCATCATCATCAAAATTTTCCACCATGTTGCTTTAGTAAAGTACCTCCATCTTCCTTTGTCCTTCTACCATTATTCTTCTTCTATTTGCTTCCATTCTTCTCCTCTCACTCGCACACTTGCTGTTATTTCCTTATTCCTTCTCTTTCTTTGTCTACCTTGCGGTTTTTTACTAAATACCTCACCTCCATCATTCTCCATAGGATTTTTACTTTCCATTTTCATTACATGCTCATACCATCTCATCCTTGTTTCCTATATTATCTCATGAACTTTATGAATCCTTGAATTCTTACTCTTGCCTGGACCACTTCATTTCAGTTTTTTTTTCTGCACTGCCTCTTACACCCGTGTGGGTTATACACCTGTGTACTAATTACACTAATGTGTTAAGGATTAGGTAGGATTAATTTAGAGTAAGTGCGCCCACATTTGCTTGGAGGGAGAGTGGAAAACCTCCTTCAGTGCACCCGACTGGGCTAGAACCCCGATCTCCACGTCTTTGGCAGTCTAGTTTATTGCGAGGATAATGCCTTAGAGCATGCTGCCACCAAAGCGGGTCATTCCTAGTCCCGTTTCTCCTGGTGACCGCTAACATGATCCTTAAAAATTTCATGCCTATGACCTTCACCTTCCTGACCTCTAATGTCCATGTTTCTGCAGAATATGCGACTATGGATGGGTAAGAAATACGCTTTATACAACATTTCCTTAACCTTGAAGTGAATTTTCTTTCCCAAAGAAACTCTCTTACACACCTGTAGAACCTCTTCCCCTTCTGATCTCTTTTTATTAGATATTTTCTTCTTGGTATGAATAATGATCGTAATAATTAACGAATTATATCGCAGTGGTTTATCTCAAGTGCTAGAACTCGCGTCAGTGGACAAACGCGGAATAAACGTGAAGATCGTTTAGCCTGGTTTTCCAATTACCTCGAACAGGGATGGCGAGAATTTTCCGAGCAGATGCCACTTGAGGACTGGCTGAATTTTAATCTAGTCTAGTGTGCCACTTAAGGACTTTATTTTGAACTGATCTAGTGTGCCAATTAAGAACTAGATTGATTTTGTACTATTCTAGTGTGCCATTTCAGTACCAGATTAATTTTGAACTAATCTAGTGTGCCACTTAAGAATCAGCTAAATTTCGAGCTGGTCTAGTGTGTTACTAAAGAACCAACTGAATTTCGAGCTATCCTAGTATACCACTAAAGACTAGTTAAATTTAGAACTAGTCTAGTGTGCCACTCAAGGACTAGCTGAATTTTGAGCTAGTCTAGTGTGTCAATCAAGGACTAGCTGAAGTTTGAATTAGTTTAGTGCGCCACCTTTTATTTGCGTTTATTAATTATTATTTAAACATAAAAAATAATTGAATATTATGAAATGTTTTGCATTACTTATATCAAATTGTAAATATTTTAGTATTGCCTGAGTTTTAAAGAAGGAAAATTCATCACTTTGTTAAAGTGGGTATCTTAGACAATATTAATTTCAATAACTTAAACTATAAACATTTATCACCTTCAGTGAAAGAAAGAAAAGAAATTAATATATTATGTTAAAATCAAAAACATATCTTAACTTTCCATATTAATTTGAAACAGCACACAAGATACGAGCCAAGTTGATTTATAACCGTTGACTTCACAAAGTTCTTTAAGACATGACATTAAATGGCATGGCTGTCGAAATATTAGTGACTTCAAAAAATTAAATTAGTTTGGGAAAAGTTTTATTTTATCATTCATTTTTTTATGTCGGCGTGCCACATTAATCGTGTTCGCACCCAGTGGCACGCGTGCCATAGTTTTGCCATCACTGACCTAGAAAGTCGGGGCTCAAATCCCCACTGGGCATATTAAAGCCTGTTTTCCCTAAATGATTTCCCCCTCCTCTTCAAAGCAGACGCAGATACCCCACAGCAAGCTTACCTTGCATCGTTCCACTATGGTGTAGCTTATAAGATAGGGACATAGTGTAATATGTCAAGGTAAGACTGTTATCTTTAAGGGTGAACAGGGTGTACATTTTATTTGAATTCTACCCTCATCAGTCCTAGATCCTCAGTGTAAATATACCCGGACAGGTAGTAGGACACGGTGGGGGGAAAAAAAAATTAGCCTTGGTGTAAAATGAATGAAAAATTGAAATGTATTAAAAATGAATTTAAAATAACGTAAACCTATAGTGTTGGTGCTAAACATAACATAAAACCCAAAATACAAATAAAAGGAAAGCTCCCTCTGTATCCCTTTTGAAAACCTGGAAAGCTTTTATAAAGCAACTTTCATAAACGCTACGATGATAATTACAGCTCTAAACTAATTGCGTATATCGATTTATCCACACCGAAACTTGTGAAATTCAGTACAGTATCTAGACGTGCATTAGTTGAGTAATCATCACATGGAATTTATCACGTTTTAGTTTGGAACAATATTGGACACGATAATTTGTGGGGGGGAAGGAGGGAGGGAGGAAATTAGCAGTTGGTAGTTGTTTAATATTTTGTTATTACCATCTACTGTGAGCGAGCGTTACATCAAAAAGGATTAAATGTTGACTTGTGTAAATTGGATGAACGTTTGAATGTTGAACGGCAGTTAAAAACCCTTTAAAGTGATAGAATATGTGTTAAGCTACATTTTAAAAACATTGGTAAGCATTAGTGCCAATTGTTTCAAGCTGTCTTAATTACTCTGGAGCCTGCTTCGTCGGCCGTATGGTCTAAGGCGTCATTCTTTCAATAGACTACATTGACGATGAAATCCCGGTCGGGTGTACTGATAGTAGTTTTCATTTGTGGGTTTCCACTTTACGCCTGCACACAAATTCTGGCATACTTCCTTTAAATATAACCTTCCTAATCTCTATCTCTCTAGCGTAATTAGAACATAGGCGTACAACATGGGCAGGTAATAAAGAAGGTGCAAAAAAAGTTTTAAAAATCTGGGACAAACACAGCAACCAGTCTTCATAGCGTTAATGTAACATATAAAAAAAAAACAGAACCTAATTTCAGGATAATTGGGTTCAGGCTCCTGTCGGTAGTAAAACTTAGAACTATTTGTAAGTAGGACCCCACACTGGTGGTACAGTGGTTTAAGGCGTTGGTCTATCAGTATAGTGTATTATTTAGTTTTGAATATTAGCCGGGATCACACTTGTAGTTGTCTTTTACAAATTGTATTTATCTCAGAGGTTTCCTTATGCCCTCTTTAGGTGCCTCTTCCTCTAATGTACCCTTCCAAACCTAAACCCTTAGATTAAATCGTTAAAGAGACCACTTACAAAATCTCATTTCGAACGTTCAGAAACCCCGCGTTATATAATAAATTGTTGTCTATCTCAAAATTTGATTCTAGGGAAACTGTATTTACACGACTATAGTAGACCTATGGTATTACCTGGTTTCACATTCAAGGTTTCATAAATTTAAAAAAAGAAAAGGAGAATTTATCTAATTTTTGACGACGTTTCCCGTGAAATTTCACAGTTCTGAGAACAAAGTTAGTAACTAGAAACATATAAGTGGCCTTCCTCAAACAAATAATATAAATTTATACCATATTCACAACAGAATAGTTTCTAAAATAATAATTGCGGGTTATTTTTAGTGGTTTTTTTATAGCTTCATAACTGCCATCCCCATAAGTAATATCGCAACTTGTAAGAATATTTATCTTTGAGTAGACGGCACCCTTAAATCATCATGTGAAGCATACATTTAAAAAAAATCTAAAGTACTAGCTAAAACTAAAACAAAAAATAATAATGATACCCACTTCGATGGCTGCATGATCTAAGGCGATAGCCATTCTCGCAATATACCAGACTGATAATGACGGTGAGCTCTTAGTTCGATCCCGGTCAGGTGTACTGAGGTGGTTTTCCCTAAATGGTTTCCCCACTCTCTCTCCTCCTAAATGCGGTTACACTTCCTTTAATTCAACCTCCATCATCCCTAACCCATTAGAGTAATTAGTACATAAACGAATAATCCGAACGTTTGGTAGGACACGGTCCTAAAAAAAATAATAGAAAAATGTATGGTCCTTTGTATTAATAAAAACGCAAAGTGATTTCGAAGAATCTGATAAACTTAAATAAAAAATAGTTCCTGGACGTGATTTATTTTGAAAATAAAAACTTGTTTTTTTTTATTTATGTTATATGACGTTATTTTCCATGATAACACACACGCAATCATACCGAATAGGCAGTAATGTCAGGAACAACAAACAAACTCTTAGAATAATTCCAAGTGCAGTTTTAAGACTATTAAATAAAACAAAACTGATATATTAGGTTTAGTTGATTTTATCAACAACATTAAATATTTGCATGCTCGCTCAACATTAAACATAACTTTTATGCTCTGGTATTTTCTTAAACAAATGCACTGTCTGCACTTGTATATCTTCACCAATTATGAAAATCATTTCATTAGATGTTTTCATAGTTTATAAAAATAAATGGTGCAAACACTATCGCACAAACTTTCTCATATTGTGTGGTTCGAAGAAAACTTTCAAAAAGAGGTTTTGATTAAATACACAACATCTTGCTAATTACAATAAACAGATTTATTTGATTACCAAACCCTTCCTTCACCTCTGACAAGACATCTTGTGAATGTGAGGAATGCCAGGCCTCCACCGTGGTACATCTCACAATCACCCTACCACTACACATTAGCGTAAGTGCGTATAACCCGAACGGGTAGTAAGACGCGGTGCTAAAAATAATAATAATAATAATAATAATTACAATAAACACTCTTTATAAATACATTTCAAACCAAACTGTTCAAATATTTTCAACAAATTTCAAATATATGTATCAGTCTGAAAGGTTCTACCATCGACACATAATTATGAAAGACGCACATCATATGCACCTAATATTTACCTAACCTGACGGTCAAAACAAAATCAGCCTTCTCCGTTATTTCTCTATTTCCACCAGAGACTTAAAACATATAATCAATGAGGATAGAATGAAGAGGATTAAGTTGAGATAGCTGCATTTAAAGTTAGACTGTAAAGAGGATGTAAAACCCCAATGCGGAAAGGCCATCCAAGTTGAAGCATGGAGGCAAGAGTTAAACATGTCAACCTGTGGCTTAGGCTTTACCGATCTCAGAATAAAGGTAAATCCCTGAGTCCTGGGAGGTGGAAGGTGTTAAAATAGTTGACAATTTCTTGTTTGCTGGAGTACAACTGGATCTAAAAACCTCAAAACTGTCCATTATTAATTTCTGGACTTAACCTCATATCCCCTCCTCTGTGAACCATTGTCCCTGTGCAAGACATCTACACAGATGGACGTTGGCTAGCATAAGTAACAGGGGTTTCACGTTGTATTATTGTTTTTAGCACTGCAGCCTAAATGTATTTAAATCCTTATAGTAAGACTAGGTACGAGGATTTTATAATGCAGAGGAAATGAACCCGCATTTTCGTAGAAGAAGAATGGAAAGCCATTTAAGAAATCCCTCAGGCCCAACCCCCTGTAATATTTTAAATCAGAAAGGGATTCTAATTCCAGCCTCAAT
This sequence comes from Timema douglasi, assembly GCA_901482245.1. NCBI lineage: Eukaryota > Metazoa > Arthropoda > Insecta > Phasmatodea > Timematidae > Timema > Timema douglasi. Next base: position 27,322 of record CABEEJ010004132.1, read on the forward strand.
AGAATTCCAAGGCGCGAATTCAGACACATTTATTATAAATTCTTTCTTTCCACACTGTTATCCTATTATTTTAAAAATGAGGATAGTCCGGAGTAGTACTGAGACGTGTTGAAATAGAAAAAAAACTACAACTTGAAATATCGTAATTTATAAAGTATTCTACTAAGTGTGTAAGGATCAAATAATATCAAATAAAATTATATTTATATTGGGTGTTCATACAAACTAAATATAATAATTTAATCTTAATTTTAATATTATAATATTATTTATTTTAAATTGTTTTTTCTTGAAAATATATTTAGGTATCATGTAGTGTTTTCTGCTGCTCAACAACTTAGCTCAATCGACAGCGTGATTTTATACTAAACTAAGGGTCCGGGGTTTGATTCCCGGCTTGGCGGAAAGATTTATCATTGGTGAAATGCGAGTTTCTCCTATCAAAATGATTAATTAACGGTTGGGTGTTGCGTTTGTTCTAGGAGGACGCACTATATCCTCCTGGTACTCTTTCCTCGGAAATTTGAGTGACGTAAACAGATTCCAACAAAGGGATGCTGTCATAAAACAAGCATACACATGCTTGTAAAACCATAATATGTTAGTAATAACAATTAGTTATGTGAACAGTGGACCTCACTCCAACCATGTTTTTATCGTTATTACAGACTTACTAGTAGTTTTGTGAACAGTAGACCTCCCTCCAACCATGTTTTTTATCGTTACTACAGACTTACTAGTAGTTTTGTGAACAGTAGACCTCACTCCAACCATGTTTTTATCGTTACTACAGACTTACTAGTAGTTGTGTGAACAATAGACCTCCCTTCATCCATGTTTTTATCGTTACTACAGACTTACTAGTAGTTTTGTGAACAGTAGACCTCACTCCAACCATGTTTTTATCGTTACTACAGACTTACTAGTAGTTATGTGAACAGTAGACCTCTGCATATAACCTGAACAGTTAGTAAGAAGCGGTGTTCGAAAAACAAAAACAGTACATCTCAATTCCTCCATATTCTTATCCATACTACATTTTTAAAGTTTCTCTTTGGATCCAGTTGAAATATCTCGCTAATTACTCAGAGGATTTAATTCGAAATTTTTTCATTGATGATCAAGTTAGACAACAAATAAATCAATACTATATTCATAAAGAATAGCCTATATTAATTCGGTCTAAGGCATTAATATCTCAATATATGTCCAAAAAAAAATTAAAAATCCTAAGTACACGATCAATTGTTTTAACTACAAATTAAAATCACTTAGGATGATCTATTAAATGAACAACCATTTTGGAGCTCACCATATTAAAACAGATCGCCATTTTGAAACAGATAATCATATTTAAACATATATCCAGACTGAAACAGTCAGAGTGAAATATCTAGCAGGCTTGAAACCTATAGCTAGATTGAATCATATTGAAAAACTATGTTTTTTAGTCAAGGTTCAAAGACGATCCCTGCCAAATTTAGTTAAAATTGGTCAACGCATTTGGCAATTATCACGGAGCAAGCAAACAGATAGAGTGGCCGCCATCTTTAAATGTATAACAATAACGTAAAACTATGTACTGTACAAACGTTATTCGGCCTAAGTTAAAGAATGTCCTTGCAGAATTGCATTAAAATTGGTCCTAGCATTCGAGAGTTGCCGCGTAGTAAAGATCCGGACAGACATAAATAAATGCCAAATGCTTACGTTAAAACAGAACTTCGCTTCGCTCGGTCAATAATATTTTTATCTAGGATAAAGATGACCTCTTGAGCACCCTTAAGCCCTGTTCTTTGCACAAAGTGTATATGGAGGGGAGGAAGGAGTAAGAGGGTGTATAGTATCGTGTCGCAGTGGCTGACGATATTCGTGGCGCGAAGTAGCAGCCCGTAATTTCATTCTACGCACGGAGTAGGGTGTGTGTAATAAATCTACGACCCACCCCCACCCCCTACCTCTTAATCCCCCCTTCACCCACGACGAGCCCGATACGGGTTCCACCACTACTTTTTCACGCAGCGCGAGAGAAATTTTAACAAGGGAAAAAAGGGGTGTAAAGGGGTAGACGGGTGGGTTTTTTTTTGGGGGGGGCAGGGTTGATGTGCGTGAGAGTGAGGGTAGGAATCAGATGTAAAATAAAAAGAAATTAAGAAGAAAGAAAGATTAGGTACTTCATTTAAATCAGTAACTTGTAGCTAGGGTACCATGGCAGCAGCTATAGTCGGACCACCATAAAATAGCCTTATATGATGATTCAAATAGTTTTTTTAAATTAACTTTTTTGTGTTCACGTATGGTCATACGTACAGTTATGTAATATATAGTAGTTATTTTTGAACTATGGGGTAGATTTATAGTTTTTCTATCAATATTGACCTATTGGAATATTATTTATTTATCTACTTCCAAATAGCCGTTGGTCTTTGGAACGATATACGATTCAAAATATAAAATAAGTCTCATTAAGATACACGGATAGTACTTTACTTTTGTAATATAGTTCTAACCAGATTTCACATCGTGGTGCAATTTTATATGTTCTACTTTTTAAAGTAAATGCTAGGATTGATACCACTGAAATAGTTTTACAAAAAATATATGAAAATTGAAGAATAATTATTATAAAATAAAAAATATTAAACTGATACGCATTGATCTGTTGTCAAAGTGAAGAGTGTAGAAAACCACACTTCGCTGGATGTGATATCTGGTTCGAGAGTAATCTTGTTACCAATATCCTGGTTAATAGGCTGTTAGATGGGTTATTAAGAGGCCACTAGAGGGGCATGGATGTCGAAACATAGCTTGGAATTGGGTAAGTTTATCAGCAATTAATTAGAAACACACCTGCTTAAGTGGACTCATGGTCTAAGGCGTCACTATCGTGTTAGACTAAACTGCCGATGACAGGGAGATTGGGGTTTTAATCTCGTTCGGGTGGACTGGGGTGGTTTTTCCTAAATTGTTTTCTACTCTCCCTCCACGCAAATGCGACTCAACTTCCTCCATATTCAACCTTCCCAACAGCTAACACATTAATGTAACTAGTACTTAAGCGTATAAACCCGAACGGTTAGTAATACGCGGTTCTAAGTATACTCAATAATTTATTCTTTGTATATTAATCTCATATAATATATTTCTGTTAATTTTATTGGTCATTGAGGTCTGAATATTCAAAAAATATATTTTTATTGTTTTAATTTTTTCATTACTAAGACTATATCAGTTAATGAGTTTAATTATAAATTTTAATATATTTATTTTATAAACAAAGATAGTTTCACCTAGCTTCCTTATGTTTTATGTTATTGTGCATTATTAATAATTTTCAGTACTGTGATTAAAATTTTATTAACTAAGGAAAAATTCAAATCTATTTTAACTATTATTGACTAAGTTCTCTAAATAAGTTTTACTTTACATCTATTACTGTTTCCAGACTGTGACCTGGGTCCGTTTTTTTATTTACATAATATATTCTCCACTGCTGGCTTGCTAGGCATGTCGTAGCTACATTTGCCTTATAATCTAACTTAAGACTAGGACAGACACAACATCCAGTCCCCGGCCATTAATACATCACTGTGAAAGTTTAAACGCACATTTCACTAAAAATAAATTTTCACGTCATTCCGGGAATTGAATCCGGGACCCTTAGCTCGGTAAATAGACACGCTACCGACTGAGCAAAGGTGTTGGATCTTTCTAATTAATGTTAATAGTAAATATTTTACATTTATTTTGTTATTGGAGTAATCTCCCTCTACATTCCTGGCAAATTTCGATTTTCTGCCACACCTAAAACGGGTTTTTTTTTTACTTACTCCCTCCCATTCTTCCATATTTTCTCTATTTAAAAAATTCTGTCTTTTATGATTATTTGAAGTGGTCTTAATTTCTTCTTGTCAATTTTCATTTTTCTACTACACATAAAAATGGTTGTTTCCACTAGATTTTGAAATTTTAGTCCCTCCTCCGAATTTAAACAACTCCTTCCTAGGAATTTATAATTTTAAAACGAAACTGGATACGTGGAAATTTCTTACCTCTTTGACAAATTTAAGTTTTCTACCACTAATAAAAGATTTTTTTCTTTTCCCCCATAGTCCCAATTAGAAATTTAATATTGTCTGTTCTTTATATTTACTTGTAGTTGTATTTTAACATCAAGTCAAATTTCAGTTTTCTATCACACTGGGAAGTAGTTGTTTACTATTTTAGGTTTTGAAACCTTCATCTCCTTTTATCCAGTTCACTCTTAGAAATTTCAAATTTTATGATTTATTTGCCTAACTGAACTTTTTTCTCTACTTGTCTGGCCAATTGTAATTACTGTTTACCTCATATAAAAGGGTTTTTTAGTATAGGTCCACCCACTTCGGTAGCCACATGGTCTATGGCGCAACTCTCGCAGTAGACTAGACTGACGGTGACGAGGATATCGAGTTTCGAATCTCAGTTGGGTGTACTGAGGGTATTTTTTTTCGAAAATGGCTTTCCATTTTCCCTTCACGCAAATGTGGGTAGACTTAAACTTAATAAAAACTTCCTCATCTCTAAAACCATTAGCGTAATTAGTACATAAGCATATAGCCCTCCTTCCCACACAATTCCCAAAACCTTTTTTTGTAATTTCCCAATTTTATAATTTTTTAGCTGTATGAGGCAATTCCAATAATTTCACGCCAAGCAATAATTTAAATTTCCATACTCGAGAGTTGGTAAAATACGGTGATGAGTGAGTCCATAGTTACAGATATTCCTGCCTCTCTCCACCCTCTTAAGTGAGGAAATTTGAAAAACCTTCAAAAGTGACAATCCTAATTTTAGAAAGAAACCTACATTTTAAATTTCAAAACGTATGTCCACTGGTTCAAAAGAAACATCTGTGAATTTTGAAATTTTCCAAACCCCATTTTCAATCCCTAGAGGTCAAATTTCGCCCCAAACCCAGACTTAGGACCCAAAAAAAACCTTCATACAAATTTTAAATTTCCCAGGCTTAGGAGCTGGTGAAATACGGTGCTGAGTAAGTCAGTGAATGGGTTTTACCTTTTATATTATGTAAAGATAGAGCAAGATTAGAACTTTGATGAAAAATCTTTTATAAAGTCAAGAAAGTAACTTAGATAAAGACATGTTCTTGTAATTTTCATTCAAAATATTAACTGATAAGTTGTGATTTGTCTTACAAATATATTTTTAGGTTAAATTTATAATATTTTTATGCATATTTAAAATTATTGATGAAAAATAGACAAGGTAAATTAAAAAATTAATATTATTTACTGGAACAAATTTATAAACTTTAAACAAAAAAAACTTAGCCGCATCATGTGAGTAAATTCAACACCGCTGCTCACTCTATCGGCAGAAATGCAAACCAATATAAATCCCGATCAGGACCGCAGGCTACGTAAGACACGATCGTTTGTGATCGTCCACTCCGCAGATCATCTTTGAATATTGATTTACTATCAAATACAGCTGCTAGCCAACCAGTTATTCCACCTGGGTAGTCACATCACTTCGATAACGTTATTTAAACTTGATATTGATGTAACATGTATTTGAAAATAATCATACCACATATTTTATTTTTACAATATTACGGAAAAATAATGTTTGTATGTGGATTTATTGACTTGCATTAAGTCTGTAAAATTGATAAATTAGAAAAAAGTTTTCCGTTTGAGATTACTTACCGGTACATGTTATTTTGTTGATTTTTTTAGCTAATAAAAAAACTTCGTCTTTAAATAAAAACCGTTTAAGATAAATAAAAATATCACATCAAATTTAGGGGGTAAGAACAATGTTAATTTTATGTGTTGTTTGAATCACATCGTCTCGAACATTTTAAATTAATCTTTGTAACATACATGCCAAATATTTAAAGTGAGTGTACTCACAGTATTTATTTTTCTCAGGAGCTACCCCCTTCATCATCAGGAGGAGAAGAAGTAGCACCGGGACCCAGAAGGGGGGCCCGGGCCCCCTCGAGAAGAGCGCCATGTCTGTTACACGCCGTTCATTCTCATCCCTACCCGTGCAAGCTTTCTAAAACCACCACTGTCCTCCCGGCCACCAACTCCATGCAGTCAGCAGTGGCTACAAGCCATGACGAGATTGTAAAGTTCAGTCTTGTAGGTCGGAAAGAACACGAGTTCTGGCAGCCATTCCAATAGGTTTTGAATTGAACGTATGATGAACAAACCCCTCTAAGCGTACAACAATGGTTACAACAATGCACTGTTATCTTCCGATGGTTCTTGAAACACTAGAAATCACAGATAAAGCTTCACGGAGATATTTTGAGATAGAAAGGCTCTTCTTTCATGTATTTTCAACGTCGGTGTTACCTCGTGAAAAAAACCTCTGCCTGTGTGCCTATCGATTAGGGGTAGCGAGTGAGGCGCTGGGTTGCTCTGCTAGACAGCGGGGCTGCGCGCCTGACACCAACGCCATCTTGTGACTGAAGCAAGTAACCGTCCCTCGTGAGCATGCGCATCAGAACTCATACATACTCCATAGTAGTACGCATTCAATCATCCGTTGTTGTTTTTTCTTTTAAAAAAAAACGTTTCTTTATCTTTTTCATTCGTTCTCTTTCATTTCCCCTCTCGAATTACAATCACTGTGAAAATGAGAAAGGTTTTTTTATCATAAAAGGGGAGGAAAAAATAATTATATCCATGTATTTCCTTTGTTTAATGTGAAGTAAAAAAAAAAAAAAAAAGTAAAAATTTGTCAGTCTCTTCAAATTACATCAGCAATTCAAAACACTTTGTAAAAGTAGCTCACAAAGGTTTTGATTCTACAAATTAGAATAAAACGATTTATTTATCTTGTCTTTAGTAATCTTCTCTCTAGATGTTCGCAGCGTGAAACATTGTTTCGCTGGCTAGTTACTTTAGTTTTAAATGTAATTTGTATTGGTGCATGCGTTTTATTTTTATTTTCAGAACTAAACTATCTTCTTTGTTTGTATTGTATTTGTAGAATAAACAGAATAAACCATAGTGATTCTAATAATATTCGAACAAATAAAAATAATAATAACAATAATTCTACTATATACTAATATGTATATTCACGCACGTGTAAACTCGCTTCGAACATGCACGTAATAAACCTTATCAAAATTAATATTCATCAGATTTACTGGAGCTACCTTCCTGTATACATTCGCTGTCATCACGACAGTGTTACAGTCCATTGTTCATAGGAAGGTTCTTCTGATAGTTAGAAAAGTTACTAGATCTACTTTCACTTATTCATTCGTTAAATCATTTGCCATATGTTATCAATACCTATAAAATAACATTAATAGTATAAAAGATATCAGTTTAGGCAGGAAAAAAAAACAATTAAGTTTGCATTTTCTAAAAGGCACTTCCAATTTTTTTTTTAATTGGACTGTAGCTAACTGTCAAAGCAATCAAATATGACCCAAGGTGCTGGGATTTGAATCCAAAACGGGTGCACTAATTTTATATTTAGTTTAATTGTTTTTTATTTTGGCACTGCGTCTTACTACCCGTTAGGGTCATACACCTATGTATTAATTACACTACTGTGTTAGGGATTAAGAAGGTTTAATTTAGAGGAAGTGTACCTGCATCTACGTGGATGTAGAATGGAAAACCACTTAGGAAGAACCACACTCTAACGGGATTGAACCCCAATCTCCCCGTCCTCAGCAGTCTAGTTTAACACGAGAGTAGCGCGTTAGACCATGCGGAGGGTCTAGATTAATTGTTGACACAAGGTAATCTCAAAAATTCCTTAGTATTTGTTACAGGCATAGTGATTGTCATTTTGAACCAAACTTTTTAATTCTGGAAGAAAAAAATTCCTGGTCAAGAACCAAGATGTTCAAGGCAAATATTCAAAAAGTGTTAGAAATACTATGCATATAAAATTAAACAAAAAGTATTTACTGAAGCAATATATTATTTATTTTGGCTAAAAAATGTGTTTAGTTATAAAAACTGAAAAAATGCCTAACTAGCATTCTCTTTCTCGCCGATAAAAATAAATTACTTAACATCGTGTCTTACTACCCGTTCTTGCTATACGCCTATGTACTAATTACACTAATGTGTTAGGCATTAGAAAGATTTAATTTAGAGGAAATGTACCAACATTTGCATGGAGGGAAAGTGGAAAAACATTTAGGAAAAAACCCTTTCAGTACACCCGACTCAATTCGTACCACGATCTCGCCGTTTTCCGCAGTCTTGTCTATTGCGAGAGTAGCGCCTTAGACCATGCGGCCACCGAAGCAGGTAACTTAATAATATCGATTGTATATAACGAGTCTCGTATTATATTATTATTATTAGCACCGCGTCTTACTACCCGTTCGGGTTATACGCACTTACGCTAATGTGTAATGGTAGGGTGATTGTGAGATGAAATGAAGGACCTACAGTTTAACGTGGAATCCGAACCACGGTGGAGGCCTGGCATTCCTCACATTCACAATATGTCTTGTCAGAGGTGAAGGAAGGGTTTAGTAATCAGATAAATCTTTGCCGGGACCGAGGATCGAACCCCGGCCGCCAGCACCTCGTATTATAAGAATGAACATAAAAGTGTTTCACTGCCTCATAGTCGATACACCCTTATCGAATTTCCCCGCCCTTTTTAACCTAATTTCTGCGTATAGCCCGAACGGGTAGTAAGACGCGTTGCTAATAATAATTTAATCTAATTTCCAACTTTACAGTCGACCCATTTCTATCTCCCACGAATAATATGGAAACCGGAAGAATAAAAGAATTCTAGAGGCTCGCAACGGGGTGGTCTGTAACCGGAAATAAGAATCAAAAAGAAAAGGTAAACAGGAAGTGCTATGGACCCTTTTTCACTTCTTCCCTACTGGTAACATCAAATAAAATATACTCGTATGAAAGTGTGTTTTATATGAATTTTATAAAGTCTATTTCGAACACGATCTAAACTACTCGTAAAAACTCTGTATTATGATGTCGACTAACCTCAATTGGTGTTCGTATGATCTACCTACGGCGTCAAGTACGCAATGAACTTTTGTTCTGTCGGTGACAGGGAGGGTCATGTTTCGAATCTCGGCCGGATGCATTTGGTATTCGTTTACTAAAGGTAATTTATCACTGTATCCTTCCAAATATTTGTGTTTTAGCACCGCGTTTTACTATATGTACAAACTATACGTGTATGCACTAACTACGCTAATGAGTTAGGTATGAAGAAAGTTGAATTTAGAGGAAGTGTACCCGCATTTTCATGGAGGGAGAGTGGAAAACTATTTTGGGGAAAACGTACTGACATTGAAGTAGGTCCTTTTAATCCTATCGTCACGCTAAGATTTGGGTGCATTTCTTATAAAATCACCTTTCTCAAATATATAACCTAGATTAAACATGATATTTAAAAAAACTATGGCAGCTGGTGGAACGCATATTTATAATATTAATGTTGTTCATACACGAACTACAGCATTTACACAACCTTTGCGAATTATGCATACAAACATGTTTCAATACAAGGTCGTTTATGATTGCGGTATTTAGTCTGCAGATTCTAATAACATACATTATATAAGCTCACGACTTGCACGCTAACCTAGCATAGTACGGGAACGCCTAGCCCCGGTACATTTATTATTATTATTATTATTATTACTATTATTATTGGCACCGCATCTTACTACCCGTTCGGGTTGTACGCACTTACGCTGATGTGTAACGGTAGGGTGATTGTGAGATGAAATGGAGGACCTACAGTCTAACGTTGGATCCAAACCACGGTGGAGGCCTGGCATTCCACACATTCACAAGTTGTCTGTACGTTTATAAACCAGATAGTAGGGACAAACCCGTATAAAAAAATAATAATAACCTTTGCCAGCCCCACTCAGAATCGAACCAGGTTCAACTAAACCTGTGACGGACAACACTAGCCCTTTGGTGACGGGAGCACGGTTTTTATGTCAAGTTGAGGTGAAAATACCTGTATCGGTGGGCACGCAGACTAACCCTCAAGCTCGTCTATCTAGTCTGGTTGCCGTTGTTGGTGACGTCGGCGTTCTAATACCGGCCGAGTGTACTGAAGTTTCTTCTTTCTTAAATTACTTCACACTATACCTACACGTAGATGTGTGTATATTTCCTCTAAACTGTACATATCTTATCCCTACTCCAATAGTGCAATTAAATAAGTATAAACCAGCAGGGACAGTAAGGCGCAAAACAGAGAAATTTTCACAAAAGGTTCACAAGGGCCGCGTCGTTTCCTGAAGGCTCAAAAAAACTTTTATCAAAAAGTACAGCTGATTGGGATGATTTATAACACATCTTTGAGAACTTGGTTCAATTCCAGGAAACACCAAAACGTAATTAGTGTAGGTTCGTCCTGTTATCCAGTTACGTATACCGATTCCTAACAATCGGCTTAAATGTCCACTGAGAGGTGTGTTGTCCTAGGTTATTCATATTTTTGTTGTTATTTTAGCACCGAGTCTCACTACCAGGTCGGTAAATACGCCTATGTACTAATTACACTAATAGCTTAGTAGATTAAGAGGGTTTTAATTGAGAAGAACTGCACCCGTATTTGCGTAGAGAAGAGTGAGAAACGAACCTCAGTGCACCCTACATGGATCGAACTCCAATCTCCACGTCTTCGGCAGTTTAGCCTAACACGAGAGTAGCACGTTAGAAGCACCGAAACGGGCTTAGGTTAGTCATAAATTGTGCCAATACTACCATGGGCTTATAACGTTTAAGTTGGAAACTATATAAAAAGAAACTAAATCAACACAAAACGTTAGGAGTAAGGATAAAAGCGTCAGTCTTGTCTTGTCTGATTTTCCAGCTAGGGGACGGTTGGATTTCGAAAGACATCCATACGTACCGAGATGATTTTGTACCTAAATGGTTTGCCAATCATTCTTCCTCCTCGCAAATACGGGCACACTTCCTCTAAAATATACACCTCACTAATTTATACCCCGTGGGTATACTGTAAGGATATTAAAGATGCAGCGCGCGCTAAAATTAAAAAAACAAATTTATTTACGTTTAGTTCGTTGTTCCCAGCCTCTCAACCCGCCACCAAGGTCGGAAGAAAAGTGTAGCGCCATCTATTAGTGGCATTGAACAGTATCTCCTGTGTTAGTGGGATTAGTTGTGGATGGATTATTATTAATGCGATAGATCCAGATATGTTTGAAAGCGAACAGATAGCAGCACACGTTTATGACGGATTAATGCATGATTCTCCTCGGCAGTAAAGCACTGGCTGGTTGGTGTCTCTGTATTTTTATAAAATTAAGTTCGTTTTTTTTAAGTCGCAGCTCTGACGGTTCACTATAAATAGTCCTAATAGGGAAAAAATATATATTCCATTCTCATATTTTATAGTTTGTCGGCTTGGTATTCATATCCCAGCTGGATAAACAAAGAATAATTTTGTATTATTGATTTATCTTCTTTGTTTTTTAAATGCTGCTTCATATCTTATAAATGTTCATTTCCTCATATAATATTCTATTATTTGAAGATTTCCTGGACCGTTAGTAAGTCACGAAGCACAACAATAGCTTATTGTATGTGGAAATGTGCCTGCATTAGCGATAAAGATAGCGACACTCAGTTCACCCCAACAGAAAATTAAATACTTACCTTCCCCTTAACAGCAACTAACCGCAAACTAGTTAACTCCTAAGACCACTCGCTCATCAATGTGGTCAATAAGTTCATGTTGATGGATTCAGCCTTGAAATCGTGCAACCAACTTCAGTGGCCGAATAGTTTACGTCACTCTAGTGTTAGACTGGCCTGCTGATGATGGGGAGATCGGAGTTCAAATACTGGTTTGGGTCCTCCGAGGCTGGTTTTTCCTAAATTATTTCCCACTATTCTTCCATGCGAATGAGGGTATATTACTTCTAAAATGCTCCCTTCCTCATTCCTACCCTATGAGAGAAATTATCATATATGAGTACCGGAACAGGTAGTAAGATGCGCTGATAAAAAAAAAAGGACGTTCTGATTAAACCTATGGTCGACTCATTCTCGCCAACCCGTGGATCTAGAGAAGCCGGCCATATTCATCTTGAGGTGTGATTCCAACAACTGAGGTCTGGAACAAAAGAGTGGCTATGTCACCTTAGATGTTCTTTTCACCTTAAAAATCCCTTTACGTGGCTTAGTAGTAAAGAGTTTTTTTATTGTGTCAATCATTTGGGCTATCTGCATTTAATTACACTAATGAATTAGGGATGAGGAAGTTAAAATTTAGAGGGTATGTGTCCGCATTTGCGTGAAAGGAGAATGATAAATCTTGAGGTATAAAGGCCGATACACACAGAATGTTAAGCTAAGCTAAGCTATGCTGTGCTATGCTGTGCTGTGCTAAGACTTTGTCAGTTTGGTTTCAATGTGCACTGGGAAGAACACCGGAAGTAGGGGAGGGGGTGTTGAAAATTATAGAGGGAAAACATTATTTTTAGGCAATTCCATTCTAGGACTATAAATAAGAGACAAATATTAGTAGTTTGATTGTGTTGTGTTAAAAGCTATGTCTTAGATTATGTTTATAAGTTGTGCACTAATATCTATATTTTTAGAAAGTTCTCATTAAATACTGCAATGAAAAAACAAGGACACGCCACACGTGCATCGGGGATATCTGTGTGTGTCATTGGGCTGTAATCGGGTTCAAAATATGACCGGGGATGGTTTTATATAAATAATTTCCTAATTTTCCTTCCACGAAAATGCGGTTACGTTTCCTATAAATTCTGCTTTCCTTATCCCTATCTTAGCCTCGTGATTAAAAGGAGTACCACCCGGAAGGGTAGTTAGACGTGTTGGGGGTTTGGTGGAGAAAAAGTAAAGAGTTTTTCGGTTGCTGTTGTTTTGTTTTTGTTTTATCTGAGACTTTGCCTGAGTATGTTGGACTGGTCGTATTACCCATACAAAGTGTCACGTGCTTTAGTTAATTAACTACCCCCTTTTGAAATATGTTCTTTGGGTGGACCTGAAGGACGGAAGGAAGGATGTGGTAGAGAGGGGAGAATAGCAGAGGAGATGAGTCTATTCGAGCCGAACTTCAGCCAATCATCGTTGCAGGTTGCCCGCCTCTACCGCGTCTTCTACCCCCACCAGAGAGATTTAGAGAGGTCAGCTACAGGTCCAGGGGAACTAGGTTCGATACCGGCTGCAGGTACCTAAAATAATTTAGTGTTATCTTATTACCAGGATTTTATTATTATTATTATTAGCACCGTGTCTTACTACCCATTCGAGTTATACGCAGGTGTCTTACTACCCATTCGGATTATACGCACTTACGCTAATGTGTAATGGTAGGGTGATTGTGAGATTAAATGGAGGACCTACAGTTTAACGTGGAATCGGAACCACGGTGGAGGCCTGGCATTCCCCACATTCACAAGATGTATTGTCAGAGGTGAAGGAAGGGTTTGGTTATCAGATAAATTTGTGCCGGGACCGAGGATTGAACCCCGGCTGCCAGCACAGAAGTCTGACACCTTACCCCTAGACCACCAGGTCACCCACCAGGATTGTACAATTCCTCGTACTTTAGGGGGAAAAGTGTTTTGTCCTAGTTTTTTCAGTTGAGTTTTTTTAAGACTTTCTGTACTTGTACACAAACTACAAATTAACTTAATCTAGAATAGTAAACATATTAATACACACCAACCTTAGGACTAGTAGTCGGATTGAGCACGCCTCAAATGCGGTGCTACACTAAATACTAAAATCTAATGTAATGGACTAGTTGCGCGTATGAAACTATCCCATTTCATTCTGGTCTAAGTAGGCGTCTTGTATTTGGTAAAGCACCGCACTTGAGGCGTGCTAAGTCTGACTATGAAACAGACCCATAGTTCCTTGCTACCTAATAATAGTATCTCCCACATTGATGGCCGCATAGACTAAGACGTCCCTCTCACAATACACTGGATTGATGGCGATGGGAATGTTGGGGGATTGAATTCAGGTCTGGTTTAGTCCTATTGAGATTGTTTTTTCCCTAAATGGTTTCCCACTCTACCTCCACTCAAATTTGGGTACATTTATTACAAAATTCTGCATTTTTAATCCCTATCCTATTAGCGCAATTAAAGTATGAGTATAGCCCGAACGGGTAATAAGACACGGCGAATAGAAAATAACACACCCGGAATTGAATCAGTGTCTCATCCGACACTTTAGCTCAGTCGGTAGCGTGTATGTCTACTGAGCTTGAGCTCCCGGTTCGATCCCCGGCATGGCTGAGAAATTTGGCATTGATAAAATGTGGTAACGAAATGTTGCAGCTGTTCTAGATTTATGTTAAATTGTAAGTCATGTGCTTATATAATTAGTCGGTTCAGTAAGTGCACTTTAAATACCTCAATATAAATAAACTAAAAAACTAGCTTCTCCTATACTTGTGGTTAAAACCTCTTACCACTGATCTACGTTGATGGTATGTGATACCTATTTATATGTATTTATACAAATAATCATTCAATCTTCCTGAGTCTGGTCGTAGATTATCACCAGGTTAAGAAGAGCTTGTTAAAACTGTACCTAACTATATTCTCACCGGCTTGGTCCCCATTTTATTAAACATGCGCAGGTTCTGCACAACATACCTCACAGGGGAATGTATGTCCGTTGATACCTGTCCAATGATTGTTCTTCTGGTGTATGATAATACAAGGTGGCCCACGGAAAAATAGCCCACCTGCTAGATATAGGAGGCGGGCTACTTTTCCGTGGGCCACCCTGTATATCAAAGGCACAGTTTCAACTAACCCTGCTTACCCTGACAACACTCTACGCCACGACTCCACAGTTTTTCTTTATTCCGTAACGACTCATTTCTGGTTACCTTCAAGTGCACACGTTCAAAACAGATCTCGCACAATCGGCTCTTCAAGTTAGCTTCGAGTCAAATTTAATTTGACTTTCCACCGCGGTGTAGCTATGCAGCGTATAAGATCGTGCCATAGTGTAATATGTCAAGGTAAGGCTGCTAACTTTCATTGTAAACAAAGTTTGCGGCTATCGAACTTGAGCGTTATGAAAATCGCAAGTTTTTATAAGTAAGGCTGTGGTCATAACGAAACCTTGGTGTGTTAGAAATTATTTTTTTTAATGTTTATCGTGTCTAAAGTCAGGGGTTTAAATAATGTATTATCAACGATTATTTTTTACGCGTGTATTAAGTAGACCTAGTTATTTTCTTAAACCCTTTACCGTGTTAAATGTATAAATGATTCTTGGTTTGTGTTTAAAACTCTTAGGAAATTGTTTAAAAATCAATTTTATTTTTAAAAAATAGAGAGATTTTGGAAAAATATGTTATTTAAAGATAAGCCGATTACAATTTAAACATCAGAATGGTGGGTAGTGTTTATTTTTTACTGTCCCTTGATTTTTATATTGTTTGAACAATAGGCCCTACGTTTTTTTTTAAAGGGGCAACATTTCGGGAGCTGATGAGGGAAGGGGGGGATATAAGCCCCTTAGTCGCTTCTCTTCCCCAGATCTGGCCTTGGCTATACGCTATCTTCGCGTTTTAAATTTGGCGCGCAATCTACAATCAGTCGTCAGCGAGACAGGTATTGATAAGGTATATGTAGCGATTAATTAGTTCATATCATGCGCGTGTCTGCATGGCCCATCGAATAAAAGCGTCCAACATACTATTAACCATTTCTATTCGAGACCACAGCAGACACTGGGTTTTGGGGGCAGCCCCATCCCAAGTAAAATATTTTTATTTTGTATATTTTATTTTTCAACGTTTCTTTGTTCATTATATCTTGATATTTTTGTATCGATCTGTTGAACTTTGGAATAGGATGGGTTTTTTTATTCACAGATAATTGTGAAGTATTCATTCTCTCATGTGATTATCTGAAGTTTACGAAAGTGTAGGTTCCACTCCTGTGGCCGCACGGTCTAAAGCGCTACTCTCGTGTTAGACTAGATTTCCGATGATGGAGAGATTGATGTTCGAATCTCTGTCGGGTTTATTTAGGGTGGTTTTTACAAAATGGTTTTCCACTCACCCTCCATGCAAATGCGGGTACACTTATTATAGATATAGCCTCCCTAATTCCTAAAAGCCACTTGCGTGATTACTACATACTCGTATAAAACGCGGTGCTAAAAAAAAATACAGTAAGTGGGTTCAAAATTATTTATTTTACTACCTTACTGGCTTACATGCATTGTTAATCAGGGTTGGTGACGTCAGAGCTTGGGCGGGTACAAATGTACCGAATACTACTCCAGCCTCTAAATAAAAAAATATAATATATGGTAAATATTTAATTTTAGCTTTATATTTTTTATATTCTTTAGGAGGAATATTTATCCGATACCTTAGCTTAATCGGTAGATTGTCTGTCTAATTATCTAAGGGACCCAGGTTCGATTCCCGGCGTGGCCGAAAAATTTATCAATGGTGAAATCTAGCTTTATCCTTTCACAGTGATCAATTAACGGCCGGGGACTGGATGTTGGGCCTGCCCTAGTCTTAAGTTAGATTATAAGGCATATGAAGCTACGACAGGCCTAGCAAGCCGGCAGTGGAAAAAACTTACCAAGCCCACAGAATGGAAACAGTAATGGATGTAAAAGGATCCATGATTGTAGTTTTGATCAACAAACATATTAAAGTTTACATTCACAATTCCAAAGAAGCTTCCCGTTAAGTAATGTGTATTGGAGAATTTTACTGAAGTAAATTTGTTATTAATAATTAATATACTTTAGCTTTTGTTGAAGGAGTCAGGGTCATAGAGTAGAATAGAAGCTGAAATTGGACGATAGAAAATAGAGTCGGAGTCGGAGAGCAGAAAAACAGAGGAGTCGAAGTAGAATTCTTGGCCTACTGACTCCAGAGCCCTGTTGTTAAGTATTATATATACTACTTACAGACGAAGGTCCAGGTGTCGATATCGTATTTTAACAGTAAGATTTAACTTTTATTATTAGAATTTGTATTCAATTACTGAAGTTAATAGCACTGTAATTACTTTAGTTTTATATAACATGTCATCTACTATATATATATATAATGTGGTTTTCCAACGATGAATGCTATCCGCACTGGTGAGACACGAACCAAGCTGTCAATCTTGTCTGGTATGATTTTCCAGTGACAGAGAGCCCGTGTATTCAAATCCCAGATAGGTTAACTGAGATTATATTCCAACTTGAAATATTCATATTAGTTTTCCAATTCACTCTTTTCCCCCACATCACGTTGGGGTTTCTTTTGAGTTGACCCCTTCCCATTAACGATTACATAAGAAGTAAAATAAAGAAGGCGTGAAAATCCATTTATATGAAGGCAGCTATCAAGTTTATGAACTCACAAACACCCGCTTCGATGGCCACGTGGTCTTACGCGCTAATGTCGTGTTGGACTAGACTGTCAAAGAGGAGAAGATTGGGGTTTGGTCCTGGTCAAATGCACTGAGGATGGTTTTCCTAATTGGTTTTCCACTCTCCCTTCATAAAAAAAATCGGGTGGATTTCCTCGAAAGTAAGCCTTCCTAATCCCTAACCGATTAGTGTAATTAGTGCTTAGGTGTATAACTTAAACAGGTAGTAAGACGGAGTGCTAAAAACACTCACAAACTCACAAGTTTGATAAGTATATAAACAGAAAATTATTTTTAAATTTGAATATAATCTTTATAACTATATGTACAGTACATTGGTTGTATAAATTTTCCCTAGAAATTTAAAAAATTTCCATATAAACATTGTGTGGCTAATTTTGATTTTGGACAGCTATAAAAAAAACTCCATGGAGTCAGCCTACGACCGACCCCGACCAATCTAGCTTCCGCCATGTGTGGGTGAAGATAGTTCCAACTCCTGCGGATATAAGATGTCATATGATCAGCATAGTGAACCCTCCAGCTACTAATCTCAGCTTTCCAGGCGGAGCCTCTATATTTCCATTCAAGTAGCCCTCTTCATTTGTCCCCGCAAGGCCGAGTCTGACCCTGTCCCCCAGACCCACAGCTTCGCTGAAAAATCTGGAGGCATCGGGTATCAAACACGGGACTTTTGGATTTGTAGCAAGGATATCTTACCACTAGACCACACAGGTGGTTTCTGGACAATAATATTAATATTTTTTATCTTCATAAACATTTAAAAATACTGTTAATCTAGTATTGTATTAAAATATAAATACGTGTCTGTAAGTTTGATTAATTTTTTAAAATAATCTGTTTTTAATTTCTCTTAAATTTGGATACTTTAAATTTATATTAATTTTTGTTTCATTTTTACGGTTTTACCACTAACAAAGATATGCTCAAATTAATTTTAGATTAATAATAGTACATATTTATAGGTGTAGCTTCATGTTTCTATGTTACTTTTTGGGAACAAAATATAACACTTTCGGTCTATATATTGTGAGCTATAAATAACAATTAAGTAGGCACACACATAGACGAGGAACAATTCGTCCGGCCTAAGAGGTATCAGCAGTCTTACTTTGACCAATTACAGTATGGCACTATATTATAAGCTGCACCATAATGTAATCTGCCCCTGCTTGCCCCTTTTCAGGGTAAACAGAATGTGTACAAAACTAGAACTATATGTTCAATCTTTAGATATACTTCTTTTAAACAAATTTGTTTGAAACTGTTGTTTAAATTTGAGCAATTTTATAATATATTTTAAAATTATATTTTCCAGTATCAACTATCTACTTTTTAAACTTTGTTTACTTAGTGTAAGCAAGTAACATTTAGAAGTTTAGTTAAAATAATAGTTAAACTTATCTAGTTTATAAACATCACAAAAAATAGTATTCATCCCACAAATTGGGATAGCTCTGTTTGAGGTATAGGGATTTTAAAATAATAAAATAGACATTTACAAATAATACGAGCATTCAAACTTCCATAGAAAGCCTTCCTTATCAGATAGCTAAAAAAAAACTGACTAGATCTATTTTCAACTCATGTGACTTACAGCTGTCATTTTTTTATTTCTTTTTAAACTAGTGGATCTTTGCAACGATGGCTGCAGATTATCTCACTAAAAAGTATGGAATAACTTTTAATTGGAAAAAGTTATGTAGAATGAGACCTTATTCAACTTACTAGTTAGCGTATAAACCGAACGGGTAGTAAGGCGCGGTGCTAAATAAATAAATACATAAATAAATAAACTTTCTAGTTAAAGGTTTAGTAGTCAAATATTATCATTTATTAAAGATCTGACACCCGCCTCGGTGGCGTAGTTGGCTAACGCGCTAGTCGTGTTGAGCTCGACTGCTGAGGACGGGGAGATCGAGGTTCAAATCTCGGTCGGGTGAACTGGAGGTGGTTTTTCCTAAATGGTTTACCACTCTCGCTCCACACAATTGCGGGTTCACTTCCTCTATTTCGACCTTCCTAGTTCCTAATCTATTAGCGTAATTAGTACTTAAATCGTATAACCCGAACGTGTAGTAAGACGCGGTGCTAAATAATAATAATAATAATAATAATAATAATAATAATAATCTGACAGCGTGGTGTAGTGGTCAGTGTACCCGAATGCAATTAAAAGAGTTTCAGGTTCGATTCCCTGCTAGAACCTTGGGTATTTTTCTCTCTGGGGAGATTATCCCAATGGTCACCAGGGGTTGGTAAATTAGGTTGAAGGCTCTCATTGGGTCACACCTCCATATCCACTATCATCACATCATCTCATTGAGGAGACGTGTATATAACCTCCACAGGAGGACTCTGGGCAATTCTCTGTGCCACCATTGTAGCGAATAGTCTACATACATATATATGACAAAGCTTACATGTCATGTCTCTCCCGGTTTGTAATGGCACACGCTAAAAAAATATAAAGAATATCCTTAGTTTGTTTTTAAGTAAAACTTGTATTTGTCCCCTTCACACTGCGATGGGAATTTTAAAACAACTCATCTCCCAGCGTTTAATCTATTTGTTCCACCATAGCTCCTAAGTAAGAGTTGAGTTATTATTTTTTAACAAAAGATACGTTTTTATTTCCCGATATACATTCGTACACATATCAGTGTTTTTATGGCGATGTAAAAAAATATATTATTTACAAGGAAAATCGGGTTTTCGTTGGAAGCTACTATTTTTTCTGTCAAACTTTAAAATGAGCGGTCGTTTCTCAATCGGTTCGACCGCTTTTTAGTAATTTCAACCATCGTAAATGAGCTTATCAAATTATTTATATAAATTATCAATACCTATAAAATAGAAGTCATAATAAAGTAAAATATTAACAATGTTGTCCGGAAAAACTAATTTTGTATTTTTTAAAACGCCCTTCTCATGAAACTTAGATTTTACCTTTGAAGTCAAAGAGTGCCCCGAATTTGATTTAAATATGTTCATTCAGACTTCTGTGCTGGCGGCCGGGGTTCAATCCTCGGTCTCGGCACAGATTTATCTGATTACCAAACCCTTCCTTCACCTCTGACAAGACATCTTGTGAATGTGGGGAATGCCAGGCCTCCACCGTGGTTCGGATCCCATGTTAAACTGTAGGTCCTCCATTTCATCTCACAATCACCCTACCATTACACATTAGCGTAAGTGCGTAAAACCCGAACGGATAGTAAGACACGGTGCTAATAATAATAATAATTATTATTATTATTAGCATCGCGTCTTACTACCCGTGGAATACAAACCACGGTGGAGGCCTGGCATTCCCCACATTCACAAGATGTATTGTCAGAGGTGAAGGAAGGGTTTGGTGATCAGATAAATCTTTGCCGGGACCGAGGATTGAACCCCGGCCGCCAGCATAGAAGTCTGACACCCTACCCCTAGACCGCCAGAACACCGCTAATAATAATAATAATAATGTTCATTGATTCAAATACTATGGCGCACACAGAGACAGAGGAGGAGGCTTGGGAGAGGGGATGGCGTAATAGAGAAGGTTAGTGAGATTATCATCTATCTTAGAGTGGGTCTGGTTCGAATCCCGGATGGAGTCAAGTACAGGTTTCCAGAATTACTCGGGATTTTAAGATGATTATATAATCAGCTGTCCGTATTCATGAGATCAACAAAAGGTTTAAGCATACTGATTATTCAAGTTAACGAATTACAAACTAACTTAATCTAATAAAGCACGTCTACACTACCCTCTCAGACATATCGCTTTTCTGAATGAAACTCGGTATGAATCCGTAATAAATAATAAATATCTTAACCAGTACCACCCAGAATCAAACCAGAATCCCTCAAGCTTGTGGTTGATCACTCTGATACTTATTCACGGTGAGGACAAGTTTGTAATCAAAACATCTATTAAAAAAATAATTAAATATTTTACTCGATAACTCTTGACTTACTGTAAACGTTCTACTGTAAAATAAAAATGTAATTACTATATTAATTATATTGTCATAACTTTTCACATAAAATGTAATATAAAACAAAGATATTAAATATTTAGCTAACGCAGGCGTACCACTCATAAAATGCATGTGATAGTTTTTAAGAAGGTCAATATTATCACTATCATATGATTAATATAACACTTAAACCACAAAATTATTTTCAAATGAACGTTCTCTCTTTAAGGACATACTATTTATTATATTATATTACATTTATACTCACTTCGATGGCCGCATGGTGTAAGGCGCCACTCTTGCAATATAATAGACTGGTGAAGATGGGCAGATCAGGGTTTGATCCCGCTTGGGTGTACTTGGGATGATTTTTTTTCTAAATGGTTTTCTACTTTCCCTCCATGTAAATGTAGGTACACTATTTATAAATTCAACCTTCTTAATACCTAGAATATAATGTCAAAACGGGTAGTAAGACGTGGTGCTAAAAATTTATAATATTTAAGTTACATTAATATAACTGAATACTCCACCGCCCTATCTCAGTTAGTCTGCGCATTAATAAAAGGATCCCGGGTTCGATTCCCAAAACACTCAAACTAATTACAATTGGTAAAAAAGGTAGGCCTACTTTACAATATTGGTGATCACTTGGTGATTAGAGGAGTTTAGAATTAGTAATTCCTATTCAAAATAAAGTTACCGGCAATAGTTTTGCAACTCTTATTTTAATTTATGCTCTTTGGTGGAATGTGATGCTCTTTTTTCTCTGTCTTGACCCCTCGGATAGAGAAGTATTGTAACTGTCAAAAAATCAAACTCAATATTTCGATAAATGTATACGTTTGGTGACCCCCTGAAAACGAAAAGTTGTTTTTACGATGCCGTCTGCTTGTCTTTTTGTCTGTATCTCGGACTAGAGCCAAAACCATTTACCGTTTGGGTTAAAACTTGGTATCTAGGGTCTTCATAAGATCCCCCTTAGGTTGTTGTTTTTTTAATTAGCTATCTAACACTAAAATTAAGGGTAGCTTGGATTAGGTCAAAAAGAAAATAGATTTTCTCAAAATTCGCTATATTGATTTTCATTAAATTCGACATATTATAAGCATTGTTTAGTGCTCCAAACAAAATGGCAGCCCTCATTTCTCCATGAGAATGACTTTAAGGCCACTTTAAATAAGCAAAAATTTCCAACTTTGATAATATATCTGCAATCATTTGAGATAAAAAGTAACTTAACATTGTAAAATTTTAGTATTATTTAAACTAAAAATATTTTTATAAACCCAATAATTTCTAAGCTATAAGCAAACATTTTGTTTTTTATGGATCAATTTGATATATATAATTGATTCTTATCATCTTTAGTGGACAGAGAAGCTCCTCTTTTCCCAATGTTTCTGTAACAGTGTATATTATGTTAGTTGGTGGAGTGTTTCTGCAACGATGTATATTATTTCGTTTCACGAGTTTTACTAGTTTTTGATAAATGTATCTATTTTAAGATTAAAGAGAGAGAGAATCTATGCAGTGCAGCGTATCATATTTTTTAATGTAAGCTTATACGTCGAAAATTTTCCAAATATTTCCAATGTAAAGAATATTTTAAGGGGAAGCCGCTATTTCAGTAAACGGCCATGAATTTCGGTAGCAATTTTTTGAGTTGTACCAAATAGATTTTAACAATATTTTTGTTAATGAAATTATTTGCCTCCGTGGTCTAGTGGTCAGAGTTCCTGGCGGCTTGAGATCCAGAGGTCCCGGATTTGATCCCCGGTGCTTCCAGAATTTTTCTGTTAAACAGTGTGTCTGGAACAGGGTCAAACTCAGCCTCGTTAGGACAAATGAGGAGCTACATGAGTAAAAAAGTAGCAGCTCCTGTCTATAAAACTGAAATTGGTGAACGGAGGGTTCGTTGTGCTGACCACATGACACCCTCTATCGGCAAGTGTTGGCACTNTTTGTTTCAAGAAGTGTCGTATCAAAGTTTATAAATTTTAAATAGTGAAGCCGCAATCAATATATAACTTACTTTAGTCGATCAATGTATGGTTTCCCGTTGACATAGAAATAAAATTGGGTCACAACACTAATGAACTTAAAGCAAGGCTTTACTACAAACCATGTGATTTGGACAAGCAATAAAGTTGATTCGTCGTGTAGTCATATTTTAACATTCTGTAAGCGTATAAACTGGACGGGTAGTAAGATGCTGTGCTAAAAAATAACCCTAATAAACTATAGCGTTGTAGTAAACAATCCTAGAATGATTTTTAGCGAGGTTTTATTTCGGAAGACCTATAATCTAAGATACATCGATTTGTTTGAAGGAAGTAAGCTGAATTTTGTAATTAGGAAAGAAAGAAAGTTCGAACAAAGATTAGATATAAGAGGATTGCGTGTGTTTCAATCAATAAATAATAAAATTGTAAGATAAAAATAGAAAATAATTTCTTATCAGCAATACAATAGACGGGGCAAATAACTTTACCATTACCTTAGATCGTGGTCTCAACAAATATGACATTAAGTCAGTTAGCTCGATACCTTCAATCGTACAAGTCATTTGCAGTTTTGTCTCACATCTGTGTGTGTTCACTTACTTTGTTTTATTTGTTATCTACTGTTTTTTATAGTGCGATTATATCGAACGATTGTTTACGAGTGTTGCTTAGCAACCGACAGCGTCGAAGAGGAAACCTTACAATCGCTCTTCCGACACTTGGATTTTTTTTAACGTGGTGTCTTTTTTCCCTTCCGTCCATCCGTTTTTTTTTTTGTCAACTTTAGCACTACGGATCGAGGCTTCAAAATGTAGAGACAGATTTCTTGTTGGTCATAGAAATAATATGTGATCAAAGCTTATACTCTTGCGTCATTTTGATGGTAGCTTTGACAAAACCATCGTCGAAGATTTTTTTAACAATAATCATAGCACGTGTTATAAATTAAATATAATCCAGAATTTAGATTTTCATTTAAATTAGTTTAAAATAACATTAGGATGGCGGCCATTAGAAACAGGTTTAGGCTTATTTACATCTTTCTTAGATATGCAAACTTGTTCAGTCGTGTGTCGACCTTCTAAGTGTGTCCACTCGAAAATAAATTAATTTTAAGGAATCTTCTCTTGAAACAATCAAATAAAACGTGTGGCAAAATAAACGTGTAGAGGAAAATATACCTCTGCTTGTAGAGGTTTCCAAGTGCGGGTAACGACTGTTGCTGTGTATCGTGTTTGAAGTGATCTGAAGATGCATTTCTATTCGAGTGACGGAGTCGTCGTGAAGAAGACATCCAAGGACGAATTTTATGGGGTCGATTGTTTCGGTTGGTGGTGCTCCGACCTGCTGACAGACATCGCCGTCATAGTTGAAGAAGAAGAAGAAGAAGAGGAAGACTTTGGGGTGTGTCTAGCGAGTGATACCCTCCTCACGTCTTGGAGTCAGTCGGCCAAAGGAGGATACCACGTGACTGGCCTCGACGCCGGTAAGGAAGAGGCGCGCGAAGAGGCGACCTTGCGGGTACCAGCCGAGTCTTGTAGTTCCTCAACACGCCGTTCCAAGTCTTGGCGGTCGCTCCGAGACCTGTCTCCGACGAGGCGACGGTTGGCAGAGTTAGTGGACCCGAGGTCTCCCAGACGCAGACATCTCTCGGCGATACTCAACGTATCGATACCTCCGGACGGCGACGACGTCTCAGACGAGGTGAGACCTTTGAAAAGTGAGACGGAGGTGGATGGCGCTAGGGTTCGGGGGCGGCACGAAAGGCTCGGCGCCGCCCTGCTGAGGTGCGCCGCGTGTGGAGGTGGTGGTCCAGGGACGACTGATGACGACAGGAGAGCGTCGTATCAGAGCCGGCTAGCCCAATTGGCGCTGTCCGTCGAGGACGAGGGTCCCGAGATATACCGGGAACTGGACGCTCCTAGGAACGAGTTCTTCGCGACGGTGCGGCAGTTGGATCAGAGGTTGAGGACGCTGCAGAGGAACAACAAACAGATGAGGGCGGATGTGCAAGATATTCAACAAAGCTTTGAGGTAAATTAAAGTCTGACACGAGAACCTTATTGTAAGGGGATCGTCATCGCACTAGCGTTACACATTTTGGATTTACTTAAAATAAGTTGCTAAAAATTACTTAAGAGAACATGATTAAGGAAGAAACATTTGACAATAGGAGTTCTTATAAATATATATATTTTTAAGCCAGCACAGCACTTATATTTTGGAGAATTTAGGTGAATTTATCTGTCCAACAAAATATTTTGTTTCCCTTTGTTAGGCTATAATGTAAGTTAAATTTATTGTCATCGGTTACTAAGTACAATTCGAGTCTAGCGATTCAAACCTCTCAGCCACCACTGCAAGAAATTACACTAAAGTTCTATATAAGCCAACCGTGGGTGACCTGGCAGTCTAGGGGTAAGGTACCGGACTTCTGTGACTGGGGGTCCGGGGTTCAATCCTCGGTCCTGGCATTGATTTATCTGATTACCAAACCCATCTTTCACCTCTGACAAGACGTGTATTAATCACAACTTGTGAATGTGTGGAATGTCAGGCCTCCACCGTGGTTCGGGTCCCACGTTAAACTGTAGGTCCTCCATTTCATCTCGCAATCACCCTACCATTACACATCAGCGTAAGTGCGTATAACCCGAACGGGTAAATAAGAAGCAGTGATGATAAATATAATAATAATAAGCCGCGAGAGAGTGTGGGTCAGAACAAAGCGTGTCTACGGCTCTCAGTGCCTCACCAAATTACTCTTAGGCTTAATATGAGAGAAAGGTGTGAGAAGGGTAGGCCTATCTTGGAGAAAGGGCAGGCACCCACATCAACGAGAAAATATTAAGATTAACTAATTAATCAATCAATGGCTTGTCTGGGCTATATAAATCTATAGCCCAGTTTGTGGAAAAATTAGCCAATAGTAATATACAGTAGGCCGAATGTACTAATCGTACATTCTTTCCGTGGAGGCTCTTTCCATGTCATGAGGGGATGGTAATAGCGAATACTACGGGGTAAAGCTAATGAAGATCATTACCTAATCTAGGCCTAATTAATTGGAGCATAGTGACCATGGGAACTATTTCCCTTTCGAGAAAAGCCCACCAGTACCAGCCGGTTAATTGAACCCGGGACCTCTAGTACAGCAGCCAGTAGCTCTGACCACTGTAACACGACACCGGTTAATATAAAGATACCCGTTTCATTGGCCGCATGGTCTAAGGTGCTACTCTCGCAATAGACTAAGACTGCTGATGACGGGAAGACCGTAATTCGATCACGGCCGGCTGTACTGAGGGTGTTTCCCCTCAATAGTTTCCCTTTCTCTTCCCACGCAAATGGGGGTATGCTTCTTCTAAACTAAACCTTCCTTATCCCTGACCAATTAGCGTAATTAGTACATATGCGTAAGCCAGTGCTATCTATATATATATAGCTCACATTGATAAATTCCATGTTAAAACCACTCCTAATTGCATCCATCCTGGTTTCGAAACCTGACCTTTAAATCAAAAGATGTGGTAATTAAGGTGACATAGCACCTGTAAATTATGGAGGCATGCTAGGTTATAACAAAACAGAGTATTCATTATAAATAATATTGGTTGCGTGGGTAGTAACCGCGTGACTTTTAAAGGGTTCATCAACATCGTGGGATCTAAGTACAGTTGTTTTTTTAAACCTTGTGAACACATAAAAACTCCCACCAAACTAAAAGAGAGCATGTTAATAGAGCAAGCACCCACATCCTCTTGTGTTGAGTTAGTGTTAAACTCGTTTTTTGTTATAGTCAGCGAGAGGTTTATTGTCTGGTTCTAAGCAGGCACACCAACACATATATCTATCAAGGAGCAAAAAATTTACCTTTAATAATTATGCTAAAAGGTTTTGAAATTTTTCTATCCCTGCGTCTTACTACCTGTTCATATTATACGCATATGTACTACGCTAATGTGTTAGGAATGAGGAAGGTTGAATGCAGAGAAAGTGTATCTGCATTTAAGTGGAGGAAGAGTGGAAAACCATTTTGGAAAAAAACACTCAGTACACCCTAATGGGCGTTTGATCCCCGATTCTGTCATTTACAGCATAGTCTAACATAAGAGAGACGCCTTACACAATGCGTCCACCAAAGCAAGTGGTTTAGACTAGTCAATGAACTGATATTTTAGTTTAAAAAATTATTAAATCTAGATTAAAGCTTTAAAATAGGATTATAATGGAAAGAAAATTTTGAAGAAAAAAAATATTGTTTACTGTCAACAATGATCAAATTTTACTATTATTATTAGTCTTATTATATAGGTATCGATAATATCTTTCAAAATATTCATCAGCAGATCACAAGACATGACGTATGATTACAGGAACGTTTTTTTTTTTAATTTAAGGGTTTTTTAATACAAAAATTGCACTTCATATATCTTTTACACCGTAGTTGTAGGTCAAACTATATTAAGAGACCCACAGAGTTATGGGGACCGTTTTTCATTACTGACATCGATATAAAAGTCTGCTATTCGACTCCGACCGATTTCACTGGGGAGTAATTTGTTTCATTTCTATCTTCAGATTAACTTTGATGCATTTCCTTAAAATTAAGTCTTATCGTTCTTTATTATAATAAATAGCCCCTTATATTATTATTATTATTATTAATATTAATATTTTAAATGTCCCTTCGCAGTGGTACCAGACATACAAAATTCCCTCCATTGGCAAACGTTATATATAACACTTACAAATAAATAGCTACATGCACCACCATGTTTAGAGTAAACTTCGCGCAATATTTCAACCGTACTAGTGAGGAGGGATTTTTTTTATCACATTGTAAAACAAGTTAATGTTTATTTATATTTTATCATTTTTTTAAAAGTATTTAACGAGAACTTTTTGAACCAACTGATTATATCAGTACACGACTTATAAAATAACTTAAATCTATAACAGACACAACACCCATCCTCCGTACGTTAATTCATCACTGTGAACAGGAAAAACCACAGTGAACCAATGATACCTTTTTTTCGCCCATGACAGGAATTGAACCCGGGATCCTTAATTCAGTAGACAGACACGCTACTGACTGAGCTAAGATGTTAGACAGATATATGATTTATTCTAAGGGGAGCCATCAGCATTAGCCTGGGAGAAATGTGGTAAAACACCATCTTTATTGATAGGGGTTTGTGGAAGCAGGGGGTAGGGGTAATATGCAACCATTCGGTATTGAACTCAGGCCGTTTCGATCAAGTGTCCTCTGTTCCAGGGTTTCCCAGACTTTTTAAACTGAAGGAACCCTTGCACCAGAAAAAAAAAGATACTGGAAGGAGCCCTCATAAAATCTTCCATATTATTAATATGAAAATTCAACTATGACATCTATCTGACATTTTAGCTTAGTCGGTAGCGTGTTTGTCTACTGAGTTAAGGGTCCCAGGTTCGATTCCCGGACTGGATGCTGTGTCTGTTCTAGATTTAAGTTAGTTTGCTGATATGATCGTCGGTTCATAAAGTGCGCGTTGAGCACTTCAAATAAATGACAACGAAAAAAATAATGACAGCTAAGTTTGTGCCAGTATAGAAGTGCTTAAACATACATAAAACATCACATGTTTTAGCTGCGCCATTGTCAAATGCCCTTTATTCAGATTTGCAAAAATTGGCAATCCTATTTAATAGTGTAAAAAACCAAATAAATAATATTATAAACTTGCTTCACGGATCCGGAGATGAGTATGGCGAAGCTTAGTTTGAAAAACGCTGCTCTACGCTATCCATTTCGGTTGACCCTCCATGTACAGTCTGATATAGATAGAAAATAACTTTTTTTTGACAGTTGTAAAACATAATAAAACGATTTTAATTTATTCATACATAGAGTCATGTGATCAACAGATGTCATTTTTTATAAATAATATAAATACCTATTAGATAATACTAACCCTAGTAATATAGTAAAACTGTATCAATGTTGGCCACAAAAAATATGATTTTTTTTATTAAAAAGATTTTTACTGCTAGAATCATAGATCAAATCGTTTCTAGAACTAAGAAAAAATTACTTCGGTGGCTGTATGGTCAAAGGCGTCACTATCGTATTAGACTAGACTGCCGATGAAAGGGAGATCGGGGTTCGAATCCCTGTTGGGTGTACTGAGGGAGGTTTTCATAAACTGTTTTCTAATCTTCCTCCACGCAAATGAAAGTACACTTTTTCTAAATTAAACCTTCCTCATCCCTAACTCAGCGTAGTTAGTATTTAATTCGTATAAACTGAAGACACAATAATAAAATAAAAATTTTGATCCGGTCTGACTAGCCGTTTGGGTAGCCCTTTTTATATAGCATCGCCTCTTACTTTCCGTTAGGGTTACACTCATATGTACTAATTACACTAATGTGCTAGGGATGAGGAAGGTAGATATTAGAAGAAGAGTACCCTTATTTGCGTGGAGAGATAATGTAAAACCATTTATAAAAACTACCCATGATACACCCGACAGGGATTCGAAACCATATCTCCCCTTCATCAGCAGTCAATTCTGATGCGAGAGTAATGCCTTAGATTATGCGGCCACTGAAGCAGGTATACACGTTGATTAACTGCGCTAAGCACAAATTTAAACTGCGCTTCTCAAAGATTAAAACGTTAAATAATTATTTTGCTAATCGCTTAGGGGGTAGAATGGTCTAAAATCTAAGGGATTACTCTCGCAATAGACTAGATTGTCAATGATAAGGAGATTGGAGTTTGAATCCCTGTAGGATGTATTGAGGTTGATTTTATTTCCAAAATCCCTTTCCACTCTCCCTCCACGTAAATGTGGGCACAACCTTAGTGCTCCTTAACCCATTAGCGTAATTAGTCCATAGGCGTACAACCCAAACGGGTAGTAAGACGTGGTGCTAAACAAAATATAAATATTTTGTTACAACGCACTAAAAATAATTCACCTTATGACAGACACAAGTCTACCCCGGTAGCCTTGGGGGTAAGTGCTCGTCTCAGGAACCGATGTACGTGGATTCAAATCCAGCCGAAGTCAACGGATTTTTCTTGAGCGATAAAAATCCGTAGCACAACTTCCATCGGAGGGGAAGTAAATCCTTCGTTCCCATGTCGATTGTGGCTTGGGAAAGAACCCTGGAAAGTATGTTAAAATACGTTTCCCGACAAAATTGGTAGGTCATTTCGCTATCGCTCATAGAAATTATCATGTGTTGATATAATCAGTTTGGTCAGAAAGTGCACTTTAAAAACCTCAAATGAATAGAAATGAATCAAAAACAGACCCAATGACCACTGTGTACGGGGAAACACTAATCCCACCAATTATACTATTTTCAACCATACCAGGTATCAAACCCTGGAGCTTAGACTTAGTTTATAAACACGTTATCGAGTAAGGTGCTGTGTCAGACAAGATATGATGCGTAAAAGACTCGATAGCGTTGAAAATGGCTCGCTCTAACCTAATTCGAAAGTAGCCTTTCTAGAAGTACCGCCACAAGCCGCCACTGCTTTTATGTTTAAGCTTTTTTAGTACTTTTATGAGTAGAAAAGAGCATCAATTTATCAAACTAGTCAGAAAAAAATAATATTAGGTGGAAATACAGGTTTCCTCAAACTTAATAATTAATGCTTCTTTTTTTTTTTTTTTTCTGAAATTAAAAACTGCNCATCAATTTTACTGAAGAAAACTTGACGCACGATTTCTTCCTCTTCAACTTTACCTAACTCGAAATTTAAAACAAAATGAAGATAGCTTTCACATCTAAATACAATTTACGTTTATCGGTGAATGTATTGACGTTATTATTATAGGGTTCCCGATATCATAAAAAAAAGGGTGCAGATTTCTAAATTAAGTCTTGGGCTATAGATTTACATAAACATTACAAACCGTTTTAACTGTGGTTCGGAGAGATATACTTACTAAAAATCCTGTTATTTTGAGTAGTAATAAAGTTTACTGGGACGATTTTCGTCAGGCTATGCATTGAAATTATCTATCAAAAGTGACAGCTCAATATGTGAACGTAAATCTAGTAACTTTTCTATCTGTCAAATAAGCCCCTTCCTATAAAGGGCTGTAGCTATTGCCTGCGCATAGAACAAACATATCTATGGTAGAGACTGAAATTACGTCATGAATGCCCATTCGATTACGTGAACATTGTTACGTCACTAAAGGAAAAAAATTGTTGCGAATTACATAACGTCTTGCTGATCATGTTTGCTATATATTTTATGACTTATTTTTTTCTTAAGAAATTTGAGTGTCTTTTTCTTCTTTTATGAGGTTTTTTTTAATCATACAATATTTTTTTTCGTCAATCCTTTGGCACAAACTTTTTAAAAAATGTTAATATTTATTGTTAGTTTACTTTATTTGGAACGAGCTCTTTGGCCATAGTCACAATTTTATTGAGATGGAAAATCTTCAATTTGGTGAACTTTTAATAAATATTTGAAAGTTATTTGATATAATTATTCTATACGTTATTTTAATTTTCAAACTATTTCTCTTCACACCACTAATTAGACTTTAGGGACCTGATTAGATTCCTGACGTTATCGAAAGTTGTTTTATTTTTTTGTACACGTATTTGTAATATATTGCAACTAATGACTTTTACTAATATTTACCAGATTTTTTTTTTTTTAGTAGAGTAGAATAATCATATATCTTACAACCAGACTTTTATTTCATTGAAATAACGAAATCTTTGGTTCACATACATAAAGGAAGTTCTTTTTTAAAACCAGTCTCAACATTTCATATAGAAAAAGTTGACTTGAAATTATTGCTATCTTCCAGATCAGATTATAATTTAGTACGTCACATCCTTCATGTGCTATTAGTAGAACAATGCAGAACTTATAAACAAAATAAAACTCCAAAGAAAAACAAGTTTTTCGGGAGAACTACATTTTAAAACAATGTGAAATAATAATTTAATGAATGTTTAGTCTATTCTCAATAATCTTGAAGTTTATTAAATCTACATACTGATACGTTCCAAGAAAACATTTAAAGTATCAAGACAATTTAGAAAGGCCTTGGAATGTATGATTTTAAAATGTGGACAGTGATTTAATTATTAGTATCCTCGTATCGCTGGCATAATCCCCGTCTACGTACTACATAAATTAAGTATTATTTTATCCCTTAAGAAAATAATTATAGTCATTTTATTTTTTGCATTCTCTCCGTAACCTTAATCACATGATTTCGTGCTAACTATTGTGAAAGTGTAATACCTAATCTCATTAAAACCATAGTTGAAATCAAACAATGTCAGAGTCAACATTTTCAAAATATAATTTTACTTTCTCATATAGAGAAAATATTGTAATCATTAAAAATGTTCAACCTCAAGATTATGATTAATACGTATTTACGGTTTATGTGCCTCCAAACTAAAAAAACTAAAAATGGGCCTATGATTTTGTATTTTTCTATGCCTGTCTGTCTGTCTGTCTGTCTTACATGAGGATACAATCGAAACGGTTTGGTAGATTTCGTTCATGGTCTTACCTAGAGGTGTTTTTTTCTAAATTTCTATTCTAGTTGTAAAATTAATTATAGTTTACTAAGTATTGAATTTTAAAAATTGACATTTATATTACGAAATATGTATTATTTTGCCTTTACATATATTTTAACAAGTCCTTTTTTTTACACTTGTATCAATGGCTCCGTGGTAAAAGTCATAAATCAACCTCGCAATAGACTTTATCGCATCTTAGGAGAAAGTTGAGGTTTAAATGTCGGTAATTTACACTGGGGTAAATGTGATGGGGATTTAATCATGGGATTTGTTTATCCTCTCTTTAATCCAATAAGGGTGCACTTCCTCTAAGAAGTCTACCTCATTCCTACACTATACATTATAAACTAAGCCGTTAATTGACCGAGTAAAGCAAAGTTTTGTTTTAACTTGACCATTTAGCCCTGTCGTTTGTCCGGATCTGTGTCACGCGATAACTGTCAAATTCATGGGCCAATATTAACGAAATTTTGCAAAGTTATATCTTATTTATTTTTTTAACACCACGTCTTACTACCCGTTCGGGCTATACTTTTATGTGCTAACTACGATAATTATGTTAGGGTTGGGGAAGGTTATATTTAGATAAAGTATACCAGCATTTTCGCGGAATTTTTTTTAAATACAACCCTCTGTACACTCGACCAAGATTCACTGTAGGGCTCATTGGGATGAGCAAATGACGCCCTCTATCCATGGAAGTTGGCACTATCTTCACCATCATACGGCGGCCGCTTGGTTGGTATGGCTTGATTGCGGGCTGGCTCCATGGAGTTCTTTTATATTGAAAAAAAAAAAATTTTGTCAAAATAATCAGTTATTGCAACATCAAACTTAATTTTAATAATATTCATGATTTGGTTGGTACGGGAAAAATTAAAATTAATTAATAAGGAGAGAAAACTTTAAATATTGAATTAGAAATAACTCGATGTTTTGTGACAAAACTCCACATCATTACTTGACTACTTGATGTGGAGTTTTGTCACAAAAATATAAATTTATTTCTAATTTAATACTTAAAGTTTTCTTTCCTTATTAAGTAAACAGTAAACTAAGTTTAACTTGTTATACATGTTAATAAAAATATTTTTTTAATATTCGTCATAAGAACCGTGGAATTCGTCTAAGACGTCTTATTTCCATTCAAAAAGGTTATCATTAAATGCTACTATTATTACAAATATTCCAGAACTGTTGGAGAACATTATGCAAGAAAAAAAAATCAAACTAAATATATCTTCTAAAGCAATATTTTATTTATTTTGGCCAAAAGGGTTTATTTGTTATAAAAAATGCAAAAATACAAACCTTAACTCGTGTTCACCTTCCATCCCACCTTAGTGCACCTTTAGAATTAAAGGCTTTTAAATTAAACGGCTTACAAACTATCTTAAAATAGATTAATACTAACATACACCAACCCAAACTTGAGGTGACGTGGTTTAACGCGTCATGCTCACGTTAGACTGTCTTTCTGGTGCCAAAGGGGCTCAAGATTCGAATCTCGGTCGCACTCATTGAGTATGATTTTCCACAGTATGATTTATAAATGTGATTTTCCCTATTTACTCTCCATGCTAACGCGAGTGCACCTGGTCTAGAATCCACCTCCCCAACTTTACCTTTTAAAACAAGCCGTTAAAACAGTTGTGTTATTAAATAACAAACAGACACACACACAACCATTACAAAAAATGATATTGGTTAGGTAAAAAGACAAAACATATACAGTAGTGCTACAGTCCGATTTAGGAAAAATCCCTTTAACAATTATAAAATTTATTAAAACAATTTTAATACGTTCATACGTCAACTTATTTAATCTGAAACTATCACTTTTTGGTAAATATTATCACTAGCTATAAAATAACACACATAAATATAAAAATGCTATCAGTGTTGTCAGCAAATTAATAGTTTTTTAAAAAAACAGAATCTACTTCATAAAACCCACCTAGGTGCCGTAGTTAGCTAACGCGCTAGTTTAGTGTTGAACTAGATTGCCGAGAACAGGGAGTTCGAGGTTCGAATCTGACTTGGGGGACCTGGAGGTGGTTTTCCCTAAACGGTTTTCCACTCTCCCTCCACGCAAATTCTGGTTTACTTCCTCTACACTCAACCTTCCTAATTCCTGGCACATTAGTGTAATCAGTACTTAAGCGTGTATAACCCAAATGGGTAGTAAGACGCGGTGCTAAGTATTATTATTAGTTTATAAAGTTAGGCCTTACCAAGTTGATTTAGTACTCGCCCGGTGTTGAACCTAGGCTCTGCCCACAATACCTGTGTTTGAGCTATATGTCCACACAGTTACCAACAATTCTAACAGGAAGTGTGTAGTAATAAATAATTGTCGTGTAGACTGAACATTTTGTGGAATGGTTTCCCGGCTGTATCTTGTGTCAATGTTTAATTTTTTATTTAATATACCATTATGTAATACTTGCGTCTAAAGAGACTTCGGGAAATATTTTGCCAGACAGGAATAATTCCATTTATTTTAATTTGTTGACGTAATATAATGATTTAGAAAAATATGGGTTAAGATTATTGATTATTAGCACAGCGTCTTACTACCCGTTCGGGTTATACGCACTTACGCTAATGTGTAGTGGTAGGGTGATTGTGAGATGAAATGTAGGACCTACAGTTTAACGTGGAATCCGAACCACGGTGGAGGCCTGGCATTCCCCACATTCACAAGATGTATTGTCAGAGGTGAAGGAAGGGTTTGGTTATCAGATAAATTTGTGCCGGGACCGAGGATTGAACCCCGGCCGCCAGCACAGAAGTCTGACACCTTACCCCTAGACCGCCAGGTCACCAATATGGGTTAAGGAATGATCTCTTTTCTTATTGAAGTTTGTTAAGGTGGGAGTGCAGGGAAAGCGATTTAAGGGCAGTGCGTTTGCCCATTTTATAACAAAACTTTTTTTTTTGACAGAATAAATAAAATATTGCTCCAGTATAAACATAGTTAAATTTGATTCACCTTGAGATCTCAACAATTCTTGAATATTCGTCATGAGCATTGCGGCATTAACTGAGAAACTGTTTAAATGAAGATAAAATGTTGTTGTTAAATTTCAAGACATTCAACAACTGTTGAGGCCCCCCCCCCCACCCTAACCCCCCATTTAAAGTAAATGAAACTATATGTTTCTTCTGGAGAACTATTTGATTTTTTTAGCTGTTTTGATACAAAAACAGCAAAAACACTTACTTTTTCTCGCGATCCCTACTTTAAATTAAACCTATATGCACCAGTGGATACGTGTTCAAGGCTTCAATCTTGTTTATGAATGGCTAGCTGGTTTATTTAGAGTTTTAGATACGAGTACAGGTTAAATGTACTAAGAGATTTTTTTTCTTAGTGTGTTTTTCACTTTTTCTTTACGCAGATGTAGGTGGTATCATCTTCATCCCTGCCCGATTAGCGTAGATATGTGAATAGCCCGGACATGGATGACAAAGAAATAAAAAATCATGAACAGATTTTATTACATCTATTTGACTCGCATTGGTGGGCATGTGGACTAAATAGCAGGCTTACTTAGTCTGGTTTACCGGTGACGAGGATATTGGGGCTCAAAACCCGATCGGGTGTACTGAGGGTGTT
>CABEEJ010004133.1:0-53157 GCA_901482245.1 Timema douglasi
TTGGCCCTTTGTTTGCCCTCGGAATCGACATTGCGTCTTACTTGAGACAAATGAGATAATTTGACTTAGATACAATTTTAGACGATAAACTTATGGTGTAAAGAGTTTTAAAATAATTTATTTAGGTTAATTCAATTTTGAAACCTGAAATTATATTTTGTGAAATGTTAAAGCAATGATGTATGATAAATAATTAATTTTAAAGGGAAATATAAACAGGAACTTCAAAAATGTGCTATAGCAATAAAACTTTATATTTCACCTGATACCATTTAACTTACTTAAAATATTCTCATAAAAATTGAATGAAACGGAAAATAACTGCACAGTCGCTTTTTGTTTGTTTTTTTCAGTTCAGGAACTGGATTTACGCTTGAGAATCATATTTTATAAACTTCCTCTCTATTTAGTTCTGTAAAGTTTCTCGATAGTATATCCTATTTCTTTTGGTAGCTTTGAAGTTAATACTTTGCATGCAACAGAAATCTGAGCTAGTTTATTCGAGAGAAATAAATTTCATTTTGAACAGGAAATATATAACTAAAGAAAATGTTTATTATTTGAAGCTTTTTTTTCGCATAAATATGTTTAAAATAAGCTAGTTTCTTATAAATAAAAATTGACTGGAAAATTTAAACAATTTATAAATAGAAGTGAACGAAAGAATTTGTAGAGCAAGCATAATATGGTACAGTTTTTGTATTCATTTAATTTTAGTTTAGATACAACCCAAATATTAAATGATTAAAACATTTGTGATTATGTTATTCATCTTGTAAGAACATTCCTCAGATATATATTAAAAACCATTGTAAAAGTCACTTTTTAAAATACAGAATTTTCGCACATGTAGAGCTAGGATTAAAAACATGATTTCACTTTGAGATATGATCGTATACCAACTAAATCTTCAGTTTGAATCAAATTCATGAAACCATTACTGTTGCAATCCCAGGAAAGAACAGACAGATAGGGACAAACAAAATGTAAGATATATAGTTTTTTTAGTTCAGGGACAGATAAAAAGTCAAGATACTTCATAAACTTGAAGTAAAAAATGTTCTCTAGAGCAATAATTTTTCTATGTGAGATAGTAAAAACACTGTAATCCATGTACTTAATTTGTGAATGTGTTATGTAAGACCTGCTGGTTTTAAGGAATACAATTTTGGGTGAATGGGCGCCCCCAAAATTGCTGAGTTTTATTTCCCTCCTCCCTGCCCTATATCTTATACCTATGGTCGACCACTCTAACAACGGAACTACGGGGTCAGGTGACTGGTGAACTAAATGGCTACGTTTGGTTTTACATTTTGGTTATAGTATTTTAAATAAATTGAAACGTAAACAAAAATATAAGCCCCTCTTATATTAGAACATAATATCTCAAAAGATGTGTGCATTCATTTAAATAACTATTTAAAATATATATATGATTGTTCATACATAGTTAAATTTAAATTAAAAAAAAATCACCCACTGTAAATATTTAATAATACAATTTGTCGTCAATTCTATTTTTAAGATACATACTACGGAACCTTTTCTTATATTAACATTTTAATGAACATAATATTTAAATGATCAACAACACACCTATTGAATACCAAGTTTATCGCAGCATCTCAATTCCTCCCTGAGAAGTGTTTCTTCTGGAAACGAGTCGAGCGATGTCACCCCCTTCCCCTTCTATTTTCCCATCTCTCTAGGTCCAATGCGCAGCATTACCGGGTCCCCCAAGACACCGCGAAGAGGAAGCGATGGTAAGTAAGGCCCACATGAGGCTAACGATGTCTCAGTCCCTTTGAAGAATGCAGCGGGTTGGGTTAAAGAGGGGCACGGGGGTGAGAGGGGAGTCTAGAGAGACTCTGGGACATAATTTACTGACCTTCCTTGTAAAGAGCGGTCTCCTCCCTTTGGGTTTTAAAGGATGTGACGCCAAGCAACGCACCGCCCTCTATAACACTTTCACACCCACGTTACAAGATGTATATACATGCGCGGCTTTCTCTACACTCGCCGATAGCTTTCAGACCGACAACCAATCTCTTTTTATCTTGGTTTATTTTTTAACTATTTCAATTCACTCATTTTAAATAAAAATGCAATTCATATCTATGATCCACATCTGTGGGCACTCGGACTAATAAGTCAGTCTCGTACGGTATAGTTTTACAGTGACGCAGAGGTACAAGTTCAAGTCCCGGCCCAGCTTTTTGAGGTGCTATTCCCTGATATGGTTTTCCGCTCTCCTTCCAAACAAATGTGGGTATATTTATTACATTTTAAGGTTTACCGGTTTCTGTCCCATTAGTGTATAAGTGTGGATAGCTCGGATGGGTAGTAATAAGTGGAAAATACACACAAAAACTATGACATCTTTGTTTAGATAAAGTGATCACTTAAAACAGGGGTATTCAACACACGGCTCACGGGCCACCTGCAGCCCATGAAAACATTTTGTGCGGTACACTGGCTCATGAACAATATAAAATTATTTCAAGAGAAATAATGACAATTACAGATATATATGTATTATATAATCAACTAATTAAATAAATACATGTATTACGTTATCTTATAAACAATTTTTGCTTTTTACGTGAAGAAAAGTATTACGTTCTTATACAAATGTACATTAAATCGTCAAATGACATTACTAGTATACAAGCCAAATCGCGTTACCTTCTGCCATGAAAGATCTAAAAAAACAACACATTATTATTACTGTTATTATTATTAGCATCGCGTCTTACTACCTGTTCGGGCTGGATGCGCTTACGCTAATGTGTAATCGTAGGGTGACTGTGAGATTAAATGGAGGACCTACAGTTTAACGTGGGATCAAAACCACGAAGGAGGCCTGGTATTCTACACAATCACAAGTTGTGATTAATACACGTCTTGTCAGAGGTGAAGGAAGGGTTTGGCAATCAGATAAAAAAAAAAAGATAATTACTGTCATACTTCACGATAAATCGAAAACTTCACCTGTTGGAGACAGTCCTAATCTCTAGTGTGTTACAAGAATTGGCTAATACGATTATTTTTATATTTATTTAACCCAAGTATTGTCGGTGCAGTATCGTGGCTCGCGGGCCAACAGGATACATACACTTTGACCCTTGGACATAATAAGGTTGGACACCCCTGACTTAAGACAAACCAGGGGTTATTAACGACTGGGACTTGCATAGTTAACCAGGATTTCGATATATTAGATGGCTAGTGACGAGAGGGTTGAGGTTTGAATCACTACAAAGTTTACTAAGGTGTTTTCCTAGATGAATTCCCGCCTACACTCCACGCTAATGCGAGCACAATATATATAATTCCATATTGATTTTAATATTCAGCTACCCACTTCAGTGGCAGAACGGTCTCATATATTCGGGAGATCGGGATTTGAAACCCAGTCGTGTCTACTGTAGGTGTTTTTTCCCCCTAAATGGTTCTCCACTCTCCTCCCATGCAAACGCGGGTGGATTATCTCTATAATGCTTCCTTCCTTATCCCCTACCCCATTAGAGTAATTATCATATAGGCGTATAACCTTAACGGGTAGTAAGACGCGATTATAAGTATTCAGTTGGAAATTGTGGGACTTAGGAAAGTCGTAGAATGGTGGAGAAAGGTTAGTTTTACAGATCTCAAATTCAAGGACCGAAGTAAAATAAAAGGTTTTTTCTTTAATTCATAACTAATAGCAAAAAAAAAACTCCTTCAAGCTCACCTCGTTAGAAAACGTGACGTCAAAGCTACACCTATCCATGCCTGCTGGATTTGGATCCCAGCCATAGATGGTGACGTGTACCCCCTCCTCCCGTTTCCGTTCATTTGTGAATTACTCAAGGAGGGATGTAGAGGATAAAATGTGTCCAACAAAAAGCTTCGAATCAATTTTGACAAGATAGCTTGAAACTAATGCTGCAACGATCCACTGGTTCATCTATAATTTTATATTCCTATTCTCTACCTATTATGCGGTGGCTTAGTACAACAATGCTCTTCTGACCACTGAGCTATCCAGGAGTTGTCCCGTCCCCGGGGTCATTCTTCACTCATATTTTAAGGCAGAGTTTGTGATGGCAAATAAATCTAAACAAAAAACTGTTATGTTTATCTTTAAACTATCTATGTTAAGATGTTTTTCTTTAAAAAAATTTATAAACAACGTATTAGTAAATGTAATTATGTTAGTAGCAGTTAAAAAAAAAGCAAACTAACAATTAAAAAAAAATCTAGCCCAAAGAATGGAGTATTATGTGTTGACATCTCTTCTCTTTTCAAGTTAATGGATGGTCTAAAAACACGCTTTGTCGTAAAGAGCGTTGTTTTATTCTCAAAGAACACCCCGCCTATATTTGTTTACTGGGACTATTCGAGGAGGAATAGGGTGGAACGGAATGGTTGTTCAGCCTTCAGGCAAACTTGATCATTCCAGGGCACCGACAAACGAACAATTAAAAGAGAGCGGTTAGTAGAAAAGAGAGAAAAGTACAAACTTTATTTATTTTTAGTAAAATCTAGCGAAGATTTTTACTTTAGTAAATTATTTAGTTTTTAAATTGTGAATATTTTTTTATTAGAGATGTTCATCATGAAACAAAGGGACTAGGGCTCATAAATTCTAAGCCTGAATAATAATCTAATCAACTTAATATAAGATACAAAAAATTTCCTTTTTTTTTAATTGATCACGATAAAACTAATAAATAACACTTACTTTTTCTAATATAAATGTAAAATGTTCAAAAAATCACTAATTAATGAAATGCCATCAAA
Source organism: Timema douglasi (assembly GCA_901482245.1). Lineage (NCBI taxonomy): Eukaryota > Metazoa > Arthropoda > Insecta > Phasmatodea > Timematidae > Timema > Timema douglasi. Next base: position 4,786 of record CABEEJ010004133.1, read on the forward strand.
TGAATCATTTTATCTTTGAAGAACATGTAGAATAAACTATACATGATTATATATCATGAAAAAAATACTCCCCAGATATAATAATTATTGTTGAACAAAATCCCAAATGCGGTTTTTATAAAAAAAAATCAAATTTTCAATCAGATATCATTAAATTACACTTACTAGAATAATGTTTAGAAAAACCAAAATACATATTTACTTATTATGGAAACTATTCACCAAATACACTTTTGAATCAAATATGCCTAAGCCATTTTTGAAAAATTCCAAACTCTCAAAAATGAGTCATCAGTAAACTAGTTACTCTTATATCAATTTCCTTAAAAAATAAGTACACAATGGCATCTATAATGTAAAATACTTTTCATATAACCACTTAGAACAAGATTGTCAGAGACATTTCCAAAAATTGTAATTAAAAAAAATTAAGTTATTGGTGAAATTATCCTAAATCTTAGCGTTATAGTTAAAATTATGAATCCCCCTCAAGATACGATCACATAACATATAAATATTACGTTTTAACAAAACCTATAAAACCGTTTAAGTTGTAGTCTCAGATATACAGGTAGACAGACTGATCTTGTAAGAATATTTTTTTATTTCGAGGGCGCATAAAACGTCAAAACACATCATAATCTTGAGGATGAAAGATTCACGATCATAACACGAGTATTTCCTCTAAATGAGAAACATAAACTAAATAATCAAATAACATCTTAGACCAGAAAAAAAAAATATATATATATAAATGTAGTGTATACACATGTAATAATCAAAGTAGCCAATAGAAAAAAAACTATATTCAAATAAACAAGTTAGTCAAGTATATAAAATAAATTCTATTCTCAAAGACATATTAAGTGGCACTAAACAAGATGGACGACCTTTTACATTATGCATCAGTAAAGTGCTCTCTGGCGTAGGGCCTTAGACTAGGTTTCAGGTAGAATATTTTAGCCGAAAGCCCTGGTTACTGCATCAATATACGATGTTGAAAGGGCCTTCACGTGTCTCCACTCGGCCTGTCACTTAGGCATAGTGGAGTTCTACATTTAGTCTTATAAATGTATTCAAACATGGACGAAACGGTACAACACCCTGCAAAGATTCGTATTCTGCCCTCGGAATTATGATTATGGTTTGTTTTTTCTTCAAGTGCTTCAAGAGTTTTTGAATGACCTTGGATTTCGATGACATATTATCAACTGTTCATGATTCTCTCGTTGTATATATATATATATATTTAGGTAATTTTTTTGTTGTTGTCATTTTGAAATGTTAAGCCAATATTTTTTATTTTTGTCAATTATGAGTCGTTTATAGGCATTTTTGAATCATATACAGCTATTTACCTAGAATAAGTATATTTTTAAATGGTAATAATATTTTATATATATCTGATTACACATACATCAATATTCCCAACAAATGTCAGGGTGCCCAAAGTTTTTTCACCCCAAGGGCCAAATTTGACCCTCAGCACTCACCACAGACAGAATATTTATTTAGTAATATCATCAAATTAGTATAGCACTACAAACAACATCAAATAAAACTAGTTTTAAATATTTAGACTTGTATAAAATATCTAAATTGTAGTTTGGTTTTGTAGAATATATCCAGTTTTACTGCGAAAAAAGTATATTTATCACCCCAAATATATGTATTATGAAATATTCTCACAGGCACACTTTTACCAAACAACTTAGTATTATATATATATATATATATATATATATATAATACATATTTTTATTAATCTTATAAATGCATAATAAAATACAATAGCTGGTGTAGGCAATAATCTTTATATCCTCATTACTTTTATATTGTAAAATACACATTCCTGGTGAGACACTGCAATTAAGATGTAAGGAGTTGCGTTGGAAAGGGGATAGATATTACTTCTGAAGCAGATATTTGTAAATCAATATTTATATTTAGTATAATGCATGAGTTAACGTGTTAAAGACGTTTTATTAAATTCATATTTTTTCAGTTTCCTCTTGTAAAGTTAGGGTTCGGTTTAATCGTGTTCATTCGTAACGAATTTTTGTTAATATTTTTAGATTTTATTTTGTATACTGGTATTTTAATTTTTAATTTTTTTTTAGAAACTGAAGTACTTTTATTGGTATTTTTTAATCAATTTTATTTATTTGAGGCGTTTAAAGTGCACTAACTGAACCGATTGATTATATCAGTACACTACTTATACATTAACTTGAATATAGAACGGACACAACACCCAGCCCCCGGCCGTTAACTCACGTCTGTGAAAGTAAAAACCCATATTTCACCAATGATTTATTTTTCAAATCTACCTGGAATAAAACCCGGGACCTTTATCTCAGTAGACAGACACGCTATCTACTAAGATAAGTTGTAGGACAATGTTTTGATCATTTTATGTCATCAAAATCTGGGTTCTGGTAATAAACATAGTTTACACCTTTTATCTGCTCCAAGCCTGACTACCCAATATGGAAAGCAACATCGTTACACTAAGTAGGGTTGAGGAAGATTAGCGTTTAGAGGAAATGTGGCATTTTGGCCAAATTTTACATTTAAACCTTTTAAAACTAACTTGATTACCACGTTTTTAACTAACCTTATAAATTTCAAATTGCATTAATGTAATTAAAAATTATTGGGAACAAAATCATTCTGGGGACGAATGGTTACCTTATACTCACCCATTAATAATACTATAAATAAACATTGTTACAAGTCCGAATTAAATGTTGAAGCCACATACCAGATGTGTTATTTCAACAAGAATTTGTGTTTATTTTTCTTCCTGTTGTGCTTTCATTCTTATCTTTCAGGATGTGCTGGAACGTCGACCGTCGACGTAATCCGAGACACCTGGTAGGCCTGCTAAACTGCTGACATGTGTCTCGATCTTTTGACGCAAAAAAAGGAGGTATACTCTTGAACTCAAGGAGAGGTAAAACAGGAGAATACGTCGTTTATTATTTTTCTTTTCAGGAGTTAGGTTTCGCGGTTCATCCCCTTTTAAGAGGAGAGGGGGTGGTTACTCAAAATTCTACCTTCGGGGGCTATGCACCCGCTAGTTTGCCATTTTGTAGATTAAAACTTAACATTTTATGTATCAATGAAAGAATCATACCATAGTAGTAATAGTATATTTAGTTATGTTTCTAGTGAAAGCAATATAAGCTACAAATGACAACTTTAAACAATTTTTTTATCAAGTGTGAAAATATAAATATATCCTAGTTTCACGAGTTTCCAAATATATTAGTCATAAATCTCGTCCCAATTGGGCAAGAAAGCTAATCATTCAATAGTGGATCAAGTATTAGTAATGTAAGCAACAGCTTCAAAGTAATAAATTGGTGTATTTTAAATAAAGTGTTTAAAAAAATTTACAAAATATCATAACTATTGAAACATTTAAAGCAAAACGTATTAAAAATTGACTTCCGAGAAACTATTTTTATTTTAACCGTATGAAGAGGGTGTATTATGTTAGAAAAATGACCATAATAGCTCAAATTAAATTTTTAAAAAGATTATGGGTCAACAGCACCATACACTGACGTGTTGTTTCATTCTGAGGGGAAGAACAGGTGTCTAAACTTCAATTCTGACTGGTCTCGTAGCGCATAGACCTGGTTAAGTGTTGGATTGGCTTGTGGCTTTGAAAGTTGTACACCAATGTAATCTCCCACCATACACATACTAGTTTATAATATTGTTTATGCGTGCAAAGTTTGGGAAATTTGATATGAATTTGAAAACAAATACAATTACTCGTCTTTATAGTTCAATAGGCTAAATTATATTTTATTTTTCGGGAAAGTGTAATATATTAGAAAACATATTTTATGGGTAGCAATAATTATTTATCATACCATTGGATGATGAAAACAGCTATACATAGCAGTGGTCAAGCGATTTGAGGTAATACACTTTATTTTCGTTGATAATAAAGCCAGAGCTCTAATCCTAGCCAAATTCGCTGAAAGGAGTCAGAAACTTTAAGATAGTGTTTTAGTAAAAATGGTGCCAACCAACCTTGGCTATATTTTAATAGTGGTTTAAGGTTTAATATCATTAAATTTTTGCGCGGCAAATGGGTTTTGGTTTTTTTCCAGTAATAGGTTAGATTGTAAGTCGTGTGTTCTAATAATAAGCGCACTCATAAACTGCACGTTAAGTACCTTGATTAAATTAAACATATTTGGCCTGGTTTTTATTAAGTAATTTTTCATATCTCCAGGTAAGTACCACTGCAAACATCCTCATCTTTACTTCAAAATATGATTGATTCAAATCAGTGTTATTTACTGACAGTCCAAATACAGACTTAAGACGCTTAGAAATGAATATAGTCCGGCTGATCTTAGCATCAATGAACTCCCCCGCCCCCCCCCCCACTCCCCCCCTTGATGTAAATGTCAGAAATTTAAACTAATATCTTCCTGGTGAGGCAAATCATAGCTGTTTGAACTTACCTAACAAGTCCTCCATTCACATGATGATTGTTTTGTGTTGTTGTCATTATTTCTGTATGGGACTACATGTTGGTTGGTAGTTTAGTTCTCTTAATAATACTAAAATTTTTATTAGATTTTCCTTGAATATTATTCCTAGTTTACAGTGTAAATTTATAATATTATTTACTCAAGTTTTAAATCTCAAACTTTGACATTTACTGACTTTTCCAGGTTTTACAGACAAACAAATAATGTCAACTAAGTAATTTATATGTAAATTTATGAATAGAAATATCGTTATATTGCCTTATTTGTATTATATTATTAAATATAAATATACCAGTGCTCTTGGCAAAATCATGAATTGAGGTCCAAATTCATAATTTACAATAGATTATGATATTTTAAATATTAAGAAAATTATTGGAAAAAATAGCTGAAAACTCTAGTGACTGTTATAAATCGTCTTGTTTTCTCCTTAACTTTTCTAAGTTTCCTAGGGTTGTACACACACGGTTCCTATTTGTGCAGTGTTAGTATAAAACTGGTTTAAAATAATAATCATTTCAATAGAAAATTAGTTTAATTTTAATGATAGATCAAGCATTTAATATTTTATCATAAGATGTACAGAATTTATATAGCAGCATTTTCAATACACCTCAATAAGTTGACAAGATATATCTATTATTAGTTCTGAACTTTTTTCTACGTGATTAATGTAACAATAATTTCATTAACGTTACAAATAAATTGTATACAAAGGTGTAAAAATGGTTGGAATAAACACTAAATTGTTTTATAAAAATGAACACATTAGAACTACAAAAACACTAAAATATGAATCCGAGGGATATATTATTAAGTTGTATGAATAGGTCCTGGTGTGTAGGTGCACCTCCTTACCTACTAGTGATAGTGATACGAGCAACGGTACACTGGCCGACAAGATCATCTCTATAGGGTAAGACTGAGCAACGTTTGTACTTGTAGTATACTGGGTAAAATGTGCCAACACTGATCGGCACAGCATCTTTACCGTAAGCAGCAAATATTGTAAAGTGTGCATGTACGATTAAGACCAGTAGCCTAGTCTATTATAAACTAATTACTAAAAGAAACGGTACAATAGTAGCCTCTGACGGAAAAATCTATGATGGGCAGCTGAGGTTAAAACAAAAGAGCTCATCTGTTGACAATCTGGCAGGAACATGGACTATTAGAACGTGGAATGTGAAAGGAGTGTGTAGTAAAGATAATTAACTGTTGGAGGAAATGATTGGAAGAAGAATTGATACTATGTGTGTGAAACCAGGTGAAAAGGGAAATATGTTTTGATTACGAGTGATGGTAGCTTAGCACTGTGGCCAGGTGTGGATGAATGGGTAAGGGGAAGTCAGGGAGTAAATTTAATCCTGAGCCCAACAGCTAACCTGTTTGTGAGAAGGTATGAGCTGGTCTAATATAGACTTATGAGTACGTATAATAATAGGCATTATTAGAATTATGTTGGTTTATGGTTATACTCCGAAAAAGGGTGATGACGAGAAGGTGAGAGTAGAATTTTAGAATGATCTCAACAAAGTCTTGAATGCATGTAAAACGGGTGAATGAATTATCTGGCTAGAATATATGAATGGAGGGGTGGGAACTCAAAGAGAAAAATTCAGAAAGAGTGTTAGGAAGGTATAGTGATGACTGGGTGAATGAGAATGGTAGTGATATATTGAGTTTGTGATTAAAAAAAGGCTTATTTGTGTCAAGCAAATGGTTTAGGCAAAAATATATTCACTTTTATATAAGGCAAAGGGTACATTTTAGAACGATTATTGATTTTGAGGTGTATGGTGAGATACTTATAAGTTTAGTAAAGACTAGACTTACTGGGGCTTTGCGTGGAGCGAATAGTGGAACGGATCACTTCCTAGTAATCTCAGTGGTTGAATTAAGTAGGAATTTTGTGAGGAAGCAGCGCAACAGTATTAAGCAAGCAAGAATGAAAGTGGAAAATGTGTAGGATAAAAGTGTGAAACCGCAATCTCAAAGAATGCTGGGTGAAAAATTAACTTGTCAAGAGCAATAATGGAATGTAAAAATATATGCTAATGATTTATAAACTGCATTGAACAGAATAAAAGAGACAGTAGTTGCGTGTAAAGCTGTGGTGGTGGTAAACCTAAAAAGAGATATATGGTGGAATGAATAGATTTAGGAAGCTGTGAGAGAAAAGAAAGAAGCATACAAACGTATGATTGCTGTGAAGAATAAAACAGAACGTAGGAGATTGTGGGATGTATACAAAGAGAAAAATGTTAATGCAAAGAACGTATTAAAGGAGAGTAAGGAGAAAATGAGATTAAAAGAAGGATACAAAATGCATAACGATTTTGAAGGAAATAAGAATATGTTCTGAAAGTGGACAAAGAGATCGGAAAAGGTAGTGCAAGAAAATATCTATGGCATTCAGAATGAATGTGGTAAGATGAACTGGGATGAAAACAATATAAGAAAGAGATGGAGGGGTATTTTGGGCAACTGTATGGTGAAAACGCTGAGAAAGTAGTGGAAAATATGGAAAATACTATAAAGAGTGAATTAATTAACAAGGTTGAGGTGTAGTGTTAAAAACTACAAAAGTGTCAAAAAATGGCAAAGCTGCGGGAGTAAATGTAGTCACAAGTAAAATGCTCAAGTAAGATGGTATGGTACAACTTTCCAGATTGTGTGAGTTGTTAAATATGTGAGCTGGGATTTCGAATGTTCCTAATGACTAGAATAATGCTGTCATTGTTCCTTTGTACAAGGGAAAAGGAAATATGTAATGTAAGAATTATTATAGCACAATAAGTTTGTTGAGTTTTCCAGGCAAAGTTTGTGGGAGGAGTAGATAATAGAATGCGTGTAAATGATAAGATCAGAATGGAAGAAATTAAAGGATTAAAATGGTTATAGGAGCGAGAAAGATGTAGGTATTTCACTAAACTGACTCGGTCATATGCTGTAAACCTTCGATGATGGTGATGATGATGTTTATGATGATGATATTTATTATGAGTAGATGATTGCATAGGCATGTAGCCCAAATGGGTCGTAAGAACTGTGCTAAAATATTAATTTCTTGGCAATCAACTTTATTAAAATATTTGATTTTATATTAATATTTAAAACTTAATGCATTTTAAAATCGGGGATGAAACCAGTTCAAGACTCAAGTTATGTTTGGAGAATTAGCCCAAAAATGGGAGGCAAATGATTACTTTATTTTGTCCTAAATTTTATTTGTCCAATAAGCCAGACTAGATGAGCTTGACGTTTGATTCCGCGTGCCCACCAGTATTGGTCCTTAGTCTATATTGAATTTATACTTACGGATAGATTGTCGTTTTTTTTTTCATTAGTTTCAAAAGCACACATATGTGTTTGTTTGTAAGGGGGGTGGGGTAGGGCATGAAGGAGGAGCGAAAGGGCGGCATAAAACCATCAGGGTCAGAAACACGTGTTGTGTTAACGGAGCGGGTGAGGCTAGGAGGAAGGATTGAGGAAGAGACTTGGGGGTATAGAGGGGGAAGGAAGAGTTGGTGTAAGGGGGTATGGGAAGGGGGGAATATACTTCTTAAATGACTCGAAAAGCAAACACACGAGAGGGGTGTTTGAAATACAGCGAGAGGAAACGCCCTGGGAGTTTTCGAGAATGCTAGAAAAAAAAAGGGGGGGGGGGAGGGAAAAGGGAGGTAAGCGAAGAAGAAGGAAGATTTTTTTATATGGTATGTTGTGAATGTGGTAATGATTGTTGGGTCCTTGGAGAAACGAAAGACAAAATGGGAGTGATGAACTCTTTATTTCGGTAGATGTGTTTTATTTAGTTGTCACTTGTCAGTGAACCGCGAATAAATCTATTCTGAGAAAACTCATAATACTGGACAAAATTATCATTTTCAATACTTCACGAACTATTTTAAAATTGTTGATGAGATAGTTTTTATTGAACACGCATTATTGTCATGAACAGTTTTTCATAAATGGTTATTTTAAAGGATTCTAACACTAATCTTCTCCTAACTAGAGAAGCACGATATTCATTCGCCGATGCAGGCTGAGCCATGTTTCTAAATTACCACGTTTCTCAAGTTACTAATAAGTTTATTCAAGTTTTAAACATCTATCAGAAATGTTTATTTCTGGGTTACTCTAACTATATGCTAGATGTATATGTTGGTAGTCACGTGAACTAAGTCATCAGGCTTGACACAGACGGCTATTGCCAATGAGGGAGTTTAGTTCGAATCTCGATCGAGTGCATTGCGTGATAGTTTTTCGCACGCCATATATCACTGTAGTTTTCATGAACCCTTCTTCACATAAGTGGAAGTACACTTTCTCTAACAGCTCTCTTCATCCTTCAGTAGCATACCATAAAGGGAAGTGGGGAGGTGCCAGCTGGGCAGTTGCCCCAACCTAAGGCTGCAAATAGTTTCAATAAAACCCAAAATATATTAATGAAAAGGGGTTGAATGTAGTTACGTTTAAAGACATGTCTTGTGACTTGATATTCATAAAATAAACCGTTACTCATATCTAAGGCTCCCCAATCATATAAAAAGTACAAAAATAATAAATTTAGGGTTTTATGTGTAGGGTCACTTACACTTTTAATATTCATTAACTTGGCTACCATTAAAAACACATTTAAATAACTTCTATGGGTAAGCCTATTTAATAAATATGTATTTTCATGACTTCAGTCACTTAAGGGGTTGTTTTCCCTAACATACCCCACTCTCTCAAGAATTTCATGTTGGCTATAAACTTGATACTTTGCCCAAACCAACACAATTTCTGGGAGCGCCACTCTCATCCCTAACCCTCGGACTAAAGTGGTAAAATAACTATAGTGTTAAAGCATAGCAACAAAAAACATATTATGGTTTCCTAAATGAAAAAGAATGAACTGCACAGCATTGTGTATTTCTGAATTATTGAAATGGTAGCTCTGTCAGTAATGGCCATTTTTACCCATATTCTATAATGGCAGTTAATGTATAATGAATAGGGGTGTGAAATTGGTCACTTAGAGCCATTATCACACCGAGTGGGTTGAAAGCTTTTGAACATTCGAGAGCTTAAAATAGTGTGTCAATATTTGTGACAATCGATATGATGTGGTTTTTATAGGTTTTTTTGGGTGTGTAATTAGCATGTTTTAACACAATAGTAATTAAGGTAGGGTGAATAAATCTAGTATTTTTGTAGTTTATATAGTAATATCTTCCTTGTAAGAAATAAATAGAATATTACTTAAGTAGATACCTTTAATTTAATTTTTAATTTCTCTCAACAGCTCAAAGAGAAAGTATTGTGATCGTCAAAAATTTTTCGCTTGAGGTTTTGATAAATTTTGACGTTGCATGACCCCTTTAAACTAAAAGAGTGATTTTTTTCAATGCCTTGGGCTAGAGCCTAAACTATCTAACATATTGAGCTACAACTCAGTATCTAGGGTATTCAAAAGGTCACCCCGAGGGATTTTTGAATTAAATGTCTAACCCTAAATTTAAGGATATTTTAATGAAGGGCAAAGTAGAAAAAAATCAATATTCTCAAATCTCGTTCTATTGATATTGATTAAATGCAATATCTAGACACCATTTATTATTATAAACAAGATGTAAACTCTCATTTTCTCATGCTAATGTCTTTAAGGGTGCTAAACATGAGGAACATTTTCCAATTTTCATAATTTCTACGCAACTATTTGATATAGGAAATATCTAATCATTTTAAAGTTGTAGTACTATTCTTCATTTGAAACATATTTTTATAAAATCAATAGTCTCTGAATTATAATAAAATATATATACTTAATTCAGATCTTTGAAAATGAATTTGAATATTATGTTCTTTGGTGGACAAAGAAATTTCTATTTTCTCAATTTCTTTTATCACAGTGTTCCTAGTTTCAAATGCTGAAACCTTATTTTATTTGGTTTGCCCATGAAACATTTTCTTGAAACTTTTTTGTTACCTTCTTCTTATTTGTTGTTCACTACACCTTTTAAACCATTTAGTTTCTGGTTTTGGTTATAGCTACCGGTGATCCAAATAAAGAACAATGTTCGTTGCCAGATTATTAAATGTTTATTAATTGGTAATATATGAGAGTGTTTCTTAAATATTTAAGGTTTACAGGTTCGTGTAATGTTACAATTACAGCTATTGTATAATGATCAATGTGCGATACAACTGTATCGTTTGATGTGCAAACAATCACTATCATATTCGACTGACAAAGTAAGTTAGTAAAGTGAGTGTCTAAAAGTGAGTGAGAGTTGAACTGTGGCCCCGCCCGCGTGGAAGCCAGAGAGCAAGACCACGTGACCCGCCCTATAGCGGGCCCAGAGTTCAAGAGCGTGCGGTGATGGTAGAGTTAAGTGGGTAACATTGTACATATATTATTTCATTTATGATCTTTGGTGTAATATTTCTATATCAATTTAAATACCTATTATTTCATTTCACAAATCTAACGAGATTTTAGTAAATGAATATTTTAACTCTTAAGATCAAAACAAGAGAAATTAAGCGGTACGACATACTATCTATTCACATAGTAATACAAATATTTATTGACTATCTCTCATAGGCATCTTGTAATTTGTTAATAACTTTTATATTAATTTAAAAAATCTCATTAAATTCAATCGTGTCTCGATTAAACAATATTTTATTTGTTTTTTGATCAATTTTTTGTGATCCGTAAAACACATGCCATAACTCGCAACAACTTCAATCACAACCTAACGACTTTATACAGGATGATTTAAATGTACAGTCTGAGAAAGAAAGATACCTGCATTACATTGTTTGAATGTGGTGACAGGAGAAAAAAGATCTTCATAATTATAAATGACTCCAAAACAAAGGTGATATTTTTTATCAAGGATGAATCAGGAAATAAATGTCATGTTAGTGTAAATAGAATATTATTAGAACAAGTGAATTAGTTTGTAAATCTTTTCAGAATGTTTGGTAAAAATGGAAGGATAGATAGTGAAATCGACAAACGGCTGAATACATCTTGAAGAGTAGTTGGATGTATGTGAACTGTTGTAAAGAATGAAGTAGTATCGAAAGAGGAAAATATGCCAGTATATAAAAGCGTGTTGATGCCAAAATTATTTTAGGGATGTGAAGCGTGGGTATGTCATCATAAATACAAGAGTAAGACGAATGTGATTGAAATGATAAACTTAATAAATGTATGTGGAAACACTTGTATGGACAGTCAGTAATTAATGAGTGCTAAAGTAGTGTGGTTTGAAAGGGAACCCAATAGGTTAATGTGAAATAGGCGTCTTACGTTGGTTTGGGCTTGTTGAGAGGATGAGTGTGGATCAAGTGATAAAGCAAAATATATTATGGGCCAGTTTCATAGTCAAATTTAGTACGCCTCAAATGCGGCGCTACACTAAGGGCCAGTTTCATAGTCAAATTTAGTACTCCTCAAGTGCGGCGCTACACTAAGTACATGACGACACCTACCTAAACCAGAATGGAATGGGCCGTTCTCGCATAGGAAACTGGTCCATTCCATTCGAGTTTAGGTAGGTGCCGTCTTGTACTTAGTGTAGCGCCGCACTTGAGGCGTACTAAACTTGACTATGAAACTGGCCCTATGGAAGAGAGTATGGATCAAAAGGAAGTGTTAGGAAATGTGGCGTGGCTAAATGTTGTAGACGAATGTGTGAAAAAGGGAAAAATTAAGCGTTTTAAGAACCAAAGAGCATTCATTCATGACTCGATGTATGGATATTGTAAAATCAATAGGGAGTATGCAAGGATAGAGAAGTGTGGAGAAAGTTTGTAAGTACGTAGTTGTTTTTTGAGATACATGCACAGTTTATTGCTTACCCCGTATGGGAACGGTGTGATTAGGTATGTATGTGGGTATGTATGAATATATGTATATATGTAAGTATTATGTATGTATTTATGTAAGTATTATGTATGTATTTATATATGTAAGTATTATGTATGTATGATTTATATATGTAAGTATTATGTATGTGTATATATGTATGTAAGTATTATGTAAGTATTATGTATGTATATATGTATGTATATATGTAAGTATTATGTATGTGTATATATGTATGTAAGTATTATGTAAGTATTATGTATGTATATATGTATGTATATATGTAAGTATTATGTATGTATGTATTATGCATGTATGTATGTATGTATGTAAGTATTATGTATGTGTATATATATGTAAGTATTCTGTATGTATGTATGCATGTATATATATGTATGTATATATGTATGTATGTAAGTATTCTGTATGTTTGTATGCATGTATGTATATATGTAAGTACTATGTATGTATGTATTATGTATGTATATATGAATGTAAGTATTATGCATGTATGTATGTATGTATGTAAGTATTATGTATGTATGTATATATGTATGTAAGTATTATGCATGTATGTATGTATGTATGTATGTAAGTATTATGTATGTATGTAAGTATTATGTATGTATGTAAGTATTATGTGTGTATGTATTATGTATGTATGTATTATGTATGTATGTATTATGTATGTATATATGTATGTAAGTATTATGCATGTATGTATGTATGTATGTATGTATGTAAGTATTATGTATGTAAGTATTATGCATGTATGTATATATGTATGTAAGTATTATGCATGTATGTATGTATGTATGTAAGTATTATGTATGTATGTATATATGTATGTAAGTATTATGTATGTATATATGTATGTAAGTATTATGCATGTATGTATGTATGTAAGTATTATGTATGTATGTAAGTATTATGTGTGTATGTATTATGTGTGTATGTATTATGTATGTAAGTACTATGTATGTATTTATGTATGTAAGTACTATGTATGTATGTATATATGTATGTAAGTATTATGTATGTATGTATGTATATATGTATGTAAGTATTATGTATGTATATATGTATGTAAGTATTATGTATGTATGTATGTATGTATGTATGTAAGTATTATGTGTGTATGTATTATGTATGTATGTAAGTATTATGTGTGTATGTATTATGCATGTATGTATGTATGTATGTATGTATGGAAGTATTATGTATGTATGTAAGTATTATGTGTGTATGTATCTAAGTAAATTAATGTTGCTTCAGTTTATTCGTTTATCTTAACTTCCTACATTGATTAATACGAACAGTACAGGATACATGATAAACTTTTGAAATTACTATGTGTACATAACTACACTAAATTAACCTATTGAAGCGATATTCTAATTATTTTGATCCAAAATGTTGTTTGTTACATACACACATACAAAAAAAAACTAAAATTATTGGCAGGAGCTCAGGTTCCTTCTCACCGCATCTTAATGACTCATGAAAACTATTCATTGAACTAGTAAGTAACTGTATGAGACAGTTATTGCACGTTCTTTTCTCCATTTAAATTGCTTCCACGGACCATTTTAGGGTTTCATGTATAAACTTAACCAAATGAATGTCAACATTTGTCAACTAGATCCCCCATCACAACGTCTGGCTTTGAAATCATTCCTACTAGGCAATGCACTTAGCTGTCATAAAACATTCTTAACTGTCCTGTTGACAGGGGTCTATGGGGGGGAGAGTTGTCTTTAAGCCTTCAAACGACCGAAATCTAGGTCATTGATCGGTGCTCACGAAGTTTCGAACTCTTTTTCGATGTTTTAAAAGTCACGGAAGGTATGTAAAACGTAGTCTTACGATCATTATTATTATTATTATCATTATTATTATCATTATCATTTACAATTTCGGGGACAGTACGATAAATAAAACTTGTTTCTTTTTTGATTTTGTTCCCGATTTGTAAAATTAAATAATTCAATTTAAAATTGTATTGGTTGAATTTTTTTTTGTTAAATAAAGCCAGTTAATAAAAGGTTTGTAAAGTCTGGTAGCAATGCTCTTCATCATTTCAATGATTGTTTTTACTACTGCGTTTTACTGCGTTTTACTAGCCTTTCAAGCTATACGCTCATATACTAATTACGCTAATAGTTTTAGGGATTAGTAAGGCTATATTTACAGGAAGTGTACCCACATTTGCGTGGAAGGAGAGCTAAAAAAAAACCTTTTGAGAAAACCATCCTCAGTACACCTGACCAAGATTTGAACCTAGATCCCTCCATATGCCGTTAGTCTAGTCTACTGTGAGAGTGACGCCTTAAACCATGATGCCACCAAAGTGGGTATAATATCATCTCAATTATTTTGAGATTTTTTATAACTTTTAGAAATTAAAGATTGTCTCTCTATATGAACAACAACATCTGGTATGAAAATAAGTCTCAATTTAATGTGAACTAAACACAATCTATTTTATCCAACATAAATTAACTTGTTATTTGAATCCTTGGGCGATAGTTATGCCTCAAATCCAATGGATTAAGAAAGATAATTTTTCGAGGAGGGGTCAGTTAGAAAATATCTCAATAACTTTAGACAATAAAAGTTTGTGTAGGTAAATGGACCTTCTTGGGGGAGTCCATCAAATTCCTAGAAGTGTTCTGGATACCCTTGATCAGATCCTGGATTAATGAAGAAGATACATTCTTCAAATAAATATCGTGCCATTGCAAAATAAAAAATCACTGTATTAACTAAATAATTGGTTTTTAAATCTTACATTAGTATATAATATTAGTTACTACAGTAAGTTTAAATGTGTAAAATAGCTTACTACTTTTACGCACTGCATATAATCATTTTATTTATTTAAAATAAGTCATTGCAGACATTGCTACATTTTATGGACCAAATTTACTGAAACTGTCCAATACAACGAACATAAAATCAGAAAAAAAAAATACATTTAGACTCTTATTAGTAGTTTTAAAGTTAGTGTCCCCAAAAACGCAATAATAATAATAATAATAATAGACCTAGTATTGGGAACTCAGATTACGAGGTTCAACCAATTAAAAGAAATACCGGTAGAGTTAGCTCAGTGCCAGATTTTTTTTATCACTGTGTCTTACTATCCACTCCAGTTATACACTTATGTACTACGCTAATATTTTAAGGATGAAGAAGGTTATATTAAAAGGAAGTGTACCCTCATTTGCTTGGAAGTTGAATGGAAAAATCATTTTTGGAAAAAACCATCTTCAGTGCACCAGACCTAGATTAGAACCTCAATCTTCTCATCATCGGCAGTCTAGTATACTGTGAGTGTGGCGCCTTAGACTATGTTGCCACAAAAGTAGGTTCCAGTTTTATTGAGTCTGATCCTGTAGGATAGGACTCTAATCCCAGTTGAGGGTAATTTTCTCTTCAGGAGGTTTACTTGGACCTCTTATTAACACTTACCTTCTTCGTCCTGTGCCCTAATATTTGTTATTTTAAGATGGCAAGAGTTCAAACGCGCAGAAAAAACGCTTGGCAATAAAAAAAGTAATTTTAAGAAATATTTCAGAACATTACACCTTATTTTTAAGCTGGTTATACTCATAAGGCTGTATAAAAACCAGCTAAAAAATCTTATACATTTCTGTGGTCACGCAAATAGGGGTGCTACTCGCTAGTATCATTTGGTTTGGCGTTGACAGAAAGATGGTGGACTAGAATACTGGTCAAATTTACTGAGGATGTGTTTTCCTAAATAATTTATCAATCTCGTTTCACGTAGATAAGGTAAAATATACCTTAAATTCTACTTCCCTCATCTCTTCTCCATTAATGTAAATATGTGGATAGACTGGATGAGTAGTAAGACGAAGCTCTATCCCCAATATTGGTGACCAAGTGTACTTAGGCCTCACTTTAGCAATTGACTGGACTGCTGATAATGAGAATATTGGGGTTCGAATATTGGTAGGGTCTAATGAGGTGTTTTAATTATTTATTTTTTGCCAAATGTACTTGTAACCTAAATGGATAGTAAGACGCGGTGCTATTAATAATAATAATAATAATAATAATAATAATAATAATAATAATTTACCAAATTGCCCAACCACTCTAACTTAATGTAAGTGCGGGTTCAATTAATCTAAAATTAACCTTCATCATCCCTAGCAAATAAGCGTACTTATTACAGGTGCGTACACCCCGAGTGGGTAGTGAGATTCAGCGACTTAAAAAAAAATAGACACGTTGCACATACGAACGTAATAATTTAACATAGTAAGAATGAATTCATAAATTAAAGAATTGTAAGTTTTGAAATAATTTTACGAGCATTTCAGATATAATCTTAACTTTTGTCAGAACAGATAGAAATTGGCTCCATAATTTTGCCTTCCCCTCAGTAAAGTGAAATATTATTTAATAGATTACCTTACGACAACAAAATCAAACATAAAATCTGGCGTTGGCACGTATCTTCAAGATTCTAAAATGATACGAACTTCGTAAACTTGATGACGTCATTTGAAGTATCATAAAGGAGAGGAAGTGACGACACCAAGGCTTTTCAGACGGGACCCTTTCGTTTTAATTAGAAGCACAAGTTTTTACAGTCCACAAACTCCCTCCTTGCCCGTTTTGCTTTTGAAAGCGTTTTGGAAGAGGGGGGGAAAAAAAAAAATCTGGTGACTTTGATCTCGTAATTTGGCAACGGAAGTAAAATCTAATTAGTTACTTTTAATAATTTACTTAATCTAGCTTATTGCTCGTAAAATATTTCATAGCTTGAAACCGATAAAAATATAACATGAAGATATTGCCTTTAAAAATTCTAAAACGTTGATTAGATACTTTCTTTCCTCTATTTTCATTAGAGTTTTGTTTATTTAAAAACATATTAATGTGTGTATAAAAAATATGAATTTCTATTTATCATCAAAGGAAACCTTAAGTATGCTACATATTATAGCTTTTTTTTTTAAATTTAATTTCCTAATTAGCGTATAGCCCGAACGGGTAGTAAGACGCGGTGATAAATATTAATATTATTAATTTCCTAATTTGTGTGTGTGTTCTTCCACTTATCCAAGAAGTCTTAAAATCAATGATACACAACCTGGGCTATGCGAACACGTCTGAAGGGCCACATAAAATTTAAATATACATCTTATTATATTTCATTATAAGCACTAATAATCAAGACCATATTTAGAGTTATCTACAAGAAATACAGATGAAAGGACATGCGGTTTAGAAGCGCCATTCATTTCTCTCTCTACTAGATGTAAATTATATTGTAGAATATGTATATCTCTCTTTATGCACCAACACATTTGTAGGAACAAAGTTGAAGATATATTTATATCTGAGAATACGCAAACACAAAGTTGAATACCTCTGCTATAAATGACCTAAAAAGCTAAACTTATGCACACTTATAGTATAAACCATGGTACGGAGCGCATTGGAGATATACTTTTGATTTTTTGTTTGTTTTTTATTTGATTGAAATCTTTTTAAAGCCTTTTATGCACTAAAACAATGGTTTCACTGCGAAAGTTTAAGAAGGTAGACTACAGGCTTCGCGCTTTGTACAGTGAAAACAATTCAACCAGATAGTATCACCTCCCCCCTCTTTCACCCATTTGTGGAGAAAGGTTTGGCAGATTCATCGAAAGTTCTGTCACGGACAGGCTTATATCCCAGAAATAAAAAAAAGTATTTAAATATTTTACATGTCTTCAAATAGGAAACATATATTAAAATAAGTTACTTTAGTTAATTAGCTTTCTCCAAATAAAATTGCGGTTTATACAATCATTTAATGGCTTATGTTTATTTTTCTAAGAGCCTCCAAAGACTCTACAGTACATCAAAATTATTATAAAGTAGTGTCTTACATTTTATTTTGATGACAATTTAGATGCAATTTCTTTTTGTTTACATGCTCATGACAAACCCTTTGAGTTACGTTTTTAACTTCCTCTGTGTTGATCAAACTGATCAAAATAATATTTAGTGATACTTGATACTCATCGCTGAATCTTCTATTAAGTTACTTTATGTTATAATTAGTTATACTTTTAAGTAACAGGAATTCAACTCATGTCCTAGTAGGCCTAAACTAAATATATGCTTTAATCAATAATAGATAATAGTCTAAGGCCCTAGGTTTTAAATTCAACTGAATGCCTGGTACGAGTAGGTCAGTGTCCGAATTAATCCGTATGTACTGTGGATTATTTTCTCCATATTATTTAAAAATGTGGTTTTCCATTATCAGCTTTATGATAATGCTGTCACAATTTCTATAAAACCTCCTTATTATCCTCCCCCCATTGATTATGTCATTAATAGGGCCTTTCCTCAAGTTCCCTGCACTCTCACCCTAACTAGCGAGGTGAACGTGCTACCAAATGAGCTAAGATTTCGGACTATCAGAACAATAAAAATCTACAATGTAATATCACCCCCACTACAAACTAGGATGAAGTAATTTCACTGGCGAAATGGGCAAAGGGCATTCATACACTCAATTTCATTCGTTTCGATAACGACATACAAATTTCATCGGACTGAAAGACTGTTAACGTTTTTACTAGCGACAGCATTAACTTAAGTTTACATTGGAAACGATGGAGTTTTATGTCCCAGCTAAGCATTTGGCCGAGCCATAGGTTGAACGTAATCAAGTTGTCATGCGAGAAAAAAAATATACGGGGTGTGGGAATACGCCATTAAGAGCCCGTCAGACTCCACGAAATACGTGTATCTCGGGTAGTTAATGCAGCTTGAACCAGGCGTTACATCTTAGTGAAGTAATTTTGGGTCTTAAGATGCGGCAGAAGGGAGTGCAAGTGTTTTTACAGATTTTATAGAATTGAAATTTTTCTGGCCAAAATAAATCAAATATTTCTTCAGTTTCAACATAAAAATTAGTTTTCTGCGCGTGCTAATATCAACAGATTTTGAACATATGTCAAGAGTGTCCTAGAATTTTATCAAAACTTTTTCTCTTTATTAAAATTTTTTTTACAAAGTTCCAGGACCACCTTGACATATATTCAAGATCTGTTGATATTAGCACGTAGAGAAAACTAATTTCTATGATGCTAATGGAGAAATATCTGATTTATTTTGGGCAAAAAAATATAATGCTATAAAAACTGTAAATTTACTCGCGTTCCCTTCTGCCACACCTTAACCATAAACCGGTAGGATACAAGACCAGTGAACCATTTTAATGTATTAGGAAATATACAAAGTAATTGAAAAAAAAAAGTATTGCTATAAAACTCTTTCATTGAAGCAAATATTTTGTTATTTTACCCTATTGTTTATTTCGGTTATATAATGTGCACTTTCTGAGCCGACTGATATTATCAGCCCACGAGATTTTCTATGATCGAGAGTGAAAGAGCCCACCAATTTATCTGGGAATGGTATTGTATCATACCTTACAGTTTTTTTTTACATTCCACAATATAAATGGGACCGACGGCTTTACTTCCCCTCCGAAGGAAGTTGTGGAACAGATTTTTATCGATAAAGAAAAATTCATCAATCTTAGCTGGGTATGAACCTATGAACATCGGGTCCTGAGGTAGGCGCTTTACCCCAAGATAACTTAGGTCGATAAATGTATTGTTCCAAGTGAATAATTCTGAAAAAAGAAAAAAGTTTACCTATAGCAGGAATTTGCTAGGAAGAACCATATTTAGCGATAACAAAATTAGTTGAACCTAATTTTATACATTCATAAATTATGTTTTGTAATTCTCAGCTGTCACATTTGATATATATTATCATTGTTTACAAAATAACACTAACAATAAAAATTAGTTCTACTTTCACATAAAATTAATAACAATATTTTTTTGTGCTTTTAAAAGGTTCATATAATTACATTCCAAATATAATTTCCTGGCTAATAGGTCGTTAAATGGGGTCTTTGTAAATCACCTCTTTCCTCTTAGTCCTCTCTCAGGCTGATTTTAACCTGAGAAAATATCTATTAAACCGTGTTTAGCACTATTCTGAAGGTAGTTAAAGAGTTTGAGTAAGAAATTTAAGTAATTTTAGTAATCTCTAGTTTATTACAGAAACCACAAAGTTTACTTGGGATTAGAGTCCAAACATTTTTGGGCAACAAAAACTAAATTCAAATTGAATCCAAAATAGTGGGTGTCAAGCATTTACCCACATTTAATTGTAAAACACAAGCTATTGCGACAGGTAGCAAATTTAATAAACTGTGTACAAAAATATCACAATAAGTACCAAATTTACTAAGCGTGTACCAACCTTTTAATGAAAAATTCAACCAAAAACAATAGGTACAGACTTTAGGTGAAAACTCAACCAAACACAATAGTTACAAATTTCATAATTTAACTAAAAAATTCAACAAAAAAGATAAACTTCTCAATTTAACTGAAAGATTAAACCAAACACACTAGGTACCATTTTCATACATAATATAAACTTTTGACTACAAAATCCTGCCTAGAAAATTGTGTACCGATTTCACAAAGCTTGTATCAAGATTTCACTGAAAAATCAACCTAGCACAGTAAATAACAATTTAATAAAATATTGTATATTCACCNACCAACCTCCTCAAGCTAGATACAAACCTAACAACGAACACTCACAAACACAAACTTGACCAATTTTCTATCTCACAAGGTTAATAAAATGTAATTAGTAAAATAAACACACCTGTATTAGGGGAGTATCAAAATATTATATGGGTGACCTGGTGGTCTAGGGGTAAGGTGTCAGACTTCTATGCTGGCGGCCGGGGTTCAATCACAGGTCCCGGCAAAGATTTATCTGATTACCAAACCCTTCCTTCACCTCTGACAAGACATCTTGTGAATGTGAGGAATGCCAGGTCTCCACCGTGGTTCGGATTCCACGTTAAACTGTAGGTCCTCCATTTCATCTCACAATCACCCTACCATTACACATTAGCGTAAGTGCATATAACCCGAACGGGTAGTAAGACGCGGTGCTAATAATAATAATAATAATAATAAAATATTATATGGCTTACTCTAAGGCTAGAAATCTGAAAGATATGTAAGTGCAAGTTATTTTAAAAACCTCTGTATTTTTTAAACACTAAATATCAAATTTATTTACAATAATTTATTCCTATGTTAATCAAAAAAATAATATTGTATTAGATAGCTAGGTCGTTATAGTTGCTAAGTACGGTTATAGCCGCATGTAAATATCACATTCTTTAAATTGATAAATGGCACCTTGACAAGTGAATTGAACCCGGGACCTCAGACCTAGTACGTCAATGATCTCCCCACTGAGTTATTCAGGACTTGTCCCACGAACTGGTGCATTCTTAACTCATACTATAAGGTAGAGTCTGTGATGGACGTGTGGCAGTCGTCAGCTATATATTAGCGATCAATGAATTTTACATTAAACTAAAACGATTTACTACCAATAAAATAATACAAAACATGCAAAAAATATTGTGCAAAGCACATGTTGAACTTACTTTGGACCAAAGATACTTTATTTTAGGCTGATATTTGTTTATTGCATAATATCTTAATGTGAGCCTTATCATAAACCTGTCTCTGAAGCTTATTTTTAATCATCCA
Organism: Timema douglasi; assembly: GCA_901482245.1. Taxonomy (NCBI): domain Eukaryota; kingdom Metazoa; phylum Arthropoda; class Insecta; order Phasmatodea; family Timematidae; genus Timema; species Timema douglasi. Next base: position 26,814 of record CABEEJ010004133.1, read on the forward strand.
TACGTGTTTCCATAAAACCCTGCCATAAATTTTTAGACTATTTGGGTGAGTACCTGAAGCTCAGGCACTGATATTTTTCTCTCAACCAAAAAAATATAATGTTATTACGATAGAAAAGTAGATTTATAACGAATAATATATATAAAAAAAATTCTAAGTAAAAAAAAAAAATCTTTATGTTATTTGTTTTATTTAATCAGCATCGATACTAGGGTGTGCGAAGCTTCGACTCAGCTTCGAAACTTAGGAAATAAATTTCAACTTCGACTTCACTTCGAAAATAATTCCAGCATAGAAGTTTCATCAATAAAACATTGACGGCTAAAATACTCAATTTATGGTTAATTATTGCTATTTATATATAATATAAAACAATATTTATTTGGAAAAAATCCTAAGTAATTGAATTGTAAGTTGTAATTTAAATTGATTTATTAGATAAAGATGAAATATTAGTAACAATAAGTACTATAAAGCATTTTCTATGCAATATTAATACATACAGTTTAATAAACAATATAATATATTTTTCTATTGTAAACAAAAGTAACAAAAAATACTCGAACTTTGATTCGGCTTTGAGAATATTTCATACATTCGATTGGAGCTCGCTTCGAATTGAAAAATTGGACTTCACACACCACTAACCGATACTATTAATAAAAAAAGTATAAGTTTTTAATTATAATTTTTATGCGTCAGGTCTTACTAACCGTCGGGTCTAGCCACATATGTACCCTATGGTGTAGGGATAAGTAGGATATAATTTAGAATAAATACAACCGGAAATTTACGTGAGCGGAAGCAGATAAGCTTTTAGGAAAATTTATCCTCAGCACATCTGACAAGGATTAGATCCCCAAACACTCCGTCACCAACAATACAAAATATTTCTAGAGTAACGCATTTAAACATGTGACCACTGATGTGGGTATTTTAAATAATGGATTAGGAATGAGAAAGGTAATATTGAGAATAAATACTAAATACACCCACACTTAGATGGAGGAAGAAAGAGAAACCATGTTTGGAAAAACACAGTCAGTACATATCACCGGGTTTCAAATCCCAGCCCCATATCAATGAAACCAGACCATATGAGGTTGACGCCTTAGCTTGCGTGTCCACAAATGTAGTTAAATTGGTTTTAATTGAAGAACATGAAGTTTTATGCATGAATTAATTATTATTATTATTATTAGCACCGCGTCTTACTACCCGTTCGGGTTACACGTACTTACGCTAATGTGTGATGGTAGGGTGATTGTGAGATGAAATTAAGGACCTACAGTTTAACGTGGAATCCGAACCACAGTGGAGGTCTGGCATTCCCCACATTCACAAGATGTCTTGTCAGAGGTGAAGGAAGGGTTTGGTAATCAGATAAATCTTTGCCGGGATCGAGGATTGAACCCCGGCCGCCAGCATAGAAGTCTGACACCTTACCCCTAGACCGCCAGGTCACCATGAAGTTTTATGCATGAATTAATGAAAGTGTATTTAGCAATACTTATTAAAGGTACATCTATCGCTATACCATAGTCCCCCTATAGCTTCCTGTGAAAATAATGCTTATTAATTACCACCTTGATCTATTAAGTCTTCCTTCTAATAATATCTGCCATCATTCTAAACGAAATAATATTGAAATAGAAGAATTATAAAAGTTTGTAACATTTTTCATCGTGGGAATACAACAGGATGGCATATCCACTGTAGATAGATTTTAAAAAGTTCTGTGATTAATATAAAGAATATGTTTCTAAATAGACTAGAATGATATTACATAAGGCTTATTTAAATTTTTGTTTTGACAATTATATAATATTTTAATTTAACAATTTCCAATTTTTTTCTCCCTTTAACTTAAAGTTTTACTTTATAAAACCCCTAATGCTAGTTATTTTCACAGTTAAATTTTTAGAAGTCATGTTCCTAGTCGGTAAGCTTTGATTAACATACTTAAAATCTAAGTAGAAGTATGTGTATAATTGATAATATTATACATAAACACATCCCTAGTTTATCATACCAGAGGTCGTGTCCGCTTTGTATCGCCATAAGGAATTCATCGTGGACAGGACCCTAGACCCTTCCTGCCAGAAGGGAAGTAGGTCCCTTCCACTACCACACCTCCCCCTGACTCCTCTAGGACATAACTACATTTCAGTGACAGGAGAGGTGGACCCCCAAGGTCAACCTTTGGCCCTTACAGACAGTTGTAATAGATGAAGAGAAACATTCGGCGATAGGGAAGGCAGGAATCTTAGTCGGGGGAAACTCTAAGAGAGAGAGAGAGAGAGAGCGAGAAAGGGTGGGATGGGGGTGGATATGTCCTTTAAGGGGGAATGGCAAGGGGATGTAGAATGAAAAAGTTATCGGAAAAGAGATGCGACAGCTTGTAGTTCTTTAGTTTAGAAACCGAAAATAGGATGACAACTAAAAAGTACCAAACAACTTCAAGAATTTTGAATTTCAATATCTTACAATCATCAAAAAAATGTGTAGTATTTTACGCAGATACATGATTTTTTCTATTTACTGTTGTTAAAAGATATACATTTTCTAGGGAAAGTTTTTTTGGACGGACGCATCCTGCTATCAATTTGAGCTATATGATTATTAACATTAATGAGGTAAGGATCAAGAGAAAACTTACACAAATTTGCGTTGAGCGAGAAAGGAAAACCTTTTAGATGAAAAAACTCCCATCAACCCAACCTGGATTTTAAACGGTAAAATTGATTATCAATGATTGTGGATGTTGAAGAACACATTCTTTGGTATGTGAATACAAGAAAATATGATCTCATGACTTCATAGTTATCAGATTATTGTCAATAAGGAGGTGGTCATTACGTTTAAAGATATATGAAAGAGTTAGTAAGGTTTTAAAATCAATGATCCATAAGAGACAGGTTATTTTTTTTTATTCCCCACCACTTCTCATTACCATTCCGGGGTGTAGGCAATTAAATTCCTACACTAATGGGAGTGGAGTTTATAAAAGTAGAATTTATAGGAAACTACATGTATGGAGAGTTAGAAACTATAAAAGACAAAAACACCCTAATTCATCAGGCAGAGATTTGAGCCCCAACCTGACTATTACTGGCAAATCAAACTAGATGATCCTGACATTTAATCCCCACTTCCAGTGATACGGCTGAGAGGCTATTAATATATAGTAACGTGGTGGGAGAGGGGGAAGGGGGAGAACAATGAGTTATTTTAAGGATATTGGGGTAAATTTATGAAAAAAATAATTTAAAACGCACACAGAATATTCAAAGTATTGACTACTACATTTAAAAACAAACACATACACTGATACAACTAAATTAACTAAAGCTAATTAAGTATCTAAATTAAATAGTAGAGTAGGCTAATAATTAATTCTTTAAGCTAATAAGAGGATGAGAACACATGTAATATAATAAAATAAAATAAACACATGTAGCCTATTACCTACTATAAAACACATACTAGCTATTTAAATACCTAAATCAGACACAAAAATGTTTATTGTTAAATCAGTTCCCCTAACAATCAATGTTTGTTTACATTACCCTTGTCCACAGAAAAATAATATACCCAGACACTCAACCTCCATATTAAAATGGTTGCGCTCCTTTTGGAAGTTTGAGTCCTTCACCACTAGGATCGCTGTGGTTAGTCCTATCATCACCCAGCAGTGACACTAGCGAGGAGTTCCAGTGTTGAAGGAATCAAACTGGCAAAAGGAGCTAAGCAAAACACCTGTAAGGTGTGCTTGTGTCTTTCACCTGAGTCGCCACTTGTTCCTGCACACGACACTGAGTTTACTCGCGATACAGACACGCTGGTCCACTCACTGGACACGCTGGTCCATACATTGGACAAGCTGGCCCCCTGCCTGATCACACTGTCCGCTCTCAGACACGCCGGTACCCCCACTTGGCTAGCCTCGACAAAAATTGGGGCTCTTTATAACCGAACGTGTGTATAGAGAGGTCAGAGTTAAGAGTCTGGAATCCTCCAAGAATCTTTCAGACGTGTCCCTTTTCACCACCCATCCCCACCACCCCCGTACCCTATAATCATCCTCTGATAGCGAGACTGCCACCGCATACCTGCTAAACAAGGAGGAAGATAGAGAGAATAGAGAGTGTAGTTAAGATGAACAAAGAGAAGCACGCTGGTCCCTCTGTCATACACTCATCTCGTTACAATATAGTTTAAACTAACTTGGGATTTTTTAAATACATTTTACATTAACATACACTAGCTTATCTAGTCTAGTTTGGACTTAAATCCTGGACGTATGTGGTGAGAGAACATATTTTTCCTAAATGATTTTTTGCTTTTCCTAAAATCAAACGATGGCACAATTCCTTTAAATCCTACCCTTCTAAACCTAAGCTTGGTTAGTGTAAATTTAAGGATAGCCTGAACAGTTGATAATATGAGGGACGAGGGGGAAAAAAGAATGATTATTCAAGATTCAAGCCTTGAATACTCTGTCACTATCAATTCAGTATATTAGTAGTATGATGCCTTATACTGAGTGACCACTGGTGCTCGGATCTATTCATGTTATATATGAAATACTCCCGATATGTTTTAAGAATATGTAGTATACAGAGAGTAAATTTGTATGTTTTAAAAATTGGTACAAATATAGAGGAAGGCTTAGAAATTACGTTATATCTTGACACAGCTGACACGGCAGGAGTACGCTAGTTATAAAGTGTAGGGACAGTTTTCTTGTTGCAAATGAACTCAGACTATTTTTATTGGATTTTATATAGATTATCTTTACGCGTACCTTCACTTTCCACCATATCTAAAAGCTTCAATTTCAAAATATGTCTCACGCCAAAATAAAGTTGAAAGATTACAACATATATCTTTTTACCTTACAATCCGATATTTTGAGTTTTATTAATAGAGAAAATTGTGTTAAAATTTAACATCATCTCATTTTAAACAACTTTTTAAGAATAGTTTCGGAGCTATGAGACTAGTCTAGACTTGATAAAAATAAATGGTACGGAACTCTGCACGAAATATCTCACTACATTGTTTAAAAATGGAGATATTTACTCAAAACTAGTAATATATTTATGTGAAACGAAATTATATACATTAGCAAACCGGAGTTATTTTAGACATTTTATTAGGGGTTGAATATTTTATGGTTATCGTATTGCTATTAAATTCCCCATTTATAAATTTAGACCAATAAAAAAGGTAAATATTGAATATTGAGTCTAAAATGACAGAGATAGACCATTGTTGTACAAAAATTTTCCCTAAGAGGTTAAAATAAAAATATCATACATTTTTTAAGAGACTTACTTATTTACTTACTCTAGGACATTGTAGAATTATTGCGCTAGAACTTAAGTAGTATCTCTGTACAACTAGAAATCATCAAATTTACTACTAGTGGATTGTGCAGAGAATTCTGCAATTGTTGTTAAAGTTGGCTAGCGTATATTTCCAAGGTGGTGTGAACAAAGAATGATTGTACAAAGAAGATTAAACAGATTTTTTTGATAAATATGACACATACATTTATTATAACTCTCAAAGCGATTAACAAACACATTATACTACTAAACAGCGTAAATACATTGATTATTGCACATTAAATTAAAGATTCATTGTAAGCAATATTTATAGTAAAGAATACCTCGTATTTGCCTCTGACCCATAGTAGGTTCTATTTGGATGTTTACATCTTGAACTGAAGAAACTTGGTTGAATACAGCATATAGCAGACCTTGGGCGAACACGTATCGAGATAAATGCTCAGTTTTTTTAAAGTCTGGGCATGGGACTTGTTGATCGTCATTATGAAGGCTAATCTAACGGGGAACTGCTTTCTTTTCAAAACGAATGGAATATGGATATCTGTGTAAGTGAGTTCAATACTGGGGAGAAATATTGTCGGTCCCTTGAATTTCCCTGTTATCATTTTCACCTGCAATGTGTGTTGGTGCATTTTCTGAACAACCATGTGAACTCCATTTACTAAGCCATGGTCTAAAATCATGTTTCGAATCAACGTGACAATCGCCACCTTTTTTCAGCTGTAGGGGATGAGGTAGCATACTTGATGGTGTTATAGAGTGCAGGTATTCTATAGGTATACTCTATGGCGATTCATCTTCTGTTTCGATGGAGACAATGCTAAATTATTTTGAATCCGGACCATCTACCAGCTTCGAGATTTATGTGGATTTTTTTTTATCCCAGTCCTCATTGAAAGAATATAAAATTGCTTTAGACATACGGGCCTGGATATTACAGTCCATGTTGTTTCCAAAAACAGAAGTTATTAATGTATCTTGTTTGATAAAATGATTAGGTGTATGGATTATGTTGTATGCAATGGTAGGGGGAATTTGGTTTATCCAAGTTTTAGCAACCATTCAGCAAATTCCAGTTGAGATGAGTTTGCACGCAAGTTTTTGATCAATTAAAGTATTTTAACAAGTTGCCAGATTTTAGAGTTCCGAATGCAAGATTCTATGATTTAAACTCTGCCACCATGAGGAACAAGTGGAAGGACCTGTCGAAAATTACCTCCGAAAACAATTATGTTGCCACCCATAGGTGAGTTGTTCTGCAATAGGTCCCTTAGAAGAAGATAAATGCTACTAACCCTATGTTCTGATAGCATTGATGCTTCATCGATGAGTATTAATGACGATTCTTTCAGGGAAGTTGCTTGAGAAGAAGTAGCTTTAAAGTATGATGCGGACGTTTATGTTTGGGCCACCGGAAGGATGAAGGTCTTGTAAACTGTTTTTTCACATTACAGAAATAGTGCTGTCATTCCAGTCATGACGATTCCAAAACTATTTTATTACCACCTCTTATAATGTCAATGATGTTGTATATGAATGTTTGATCACATCCTCCTGGGGCTTCATAGAAAAATAGTTTCCGTGCTCCTCCTGTCACTGCAAGAAGTATTCCATCTACAGTAACAATTTGTTCGGGATTCAACATTGAGAGTGAGCGTTCTCCTATTTGTTTTCGATAATCTAAATGAAGGTCATTAGTTGGGCGTAATAATATATCAATGCGTGGAGCAGGTAGGCTTAGCGCAGGAAAAACAATTCGCCGTTAGAATGCCCTCTAGCATGTGGAGAGCAACATTTTTAGCTGCTTCAAGTCCATGCACATCAATTAAATCATCAGTGGAGTCATGTTTAAATTAATTCTACAGGTTTATATTTGATTATGGTTGGCAGAAAGAGCATACATGCAAAAAGTGTGAGAAAGTGAGTTTGAGGTATGAGAAACTGAGTGTAAGAAACTGAGAATGAGCAATTGAGAGAGATTGAGTGAGTATGTATATAAGTTAGAGAAATACTGAGAGAAGAGGGAAAGTGTGTGTGTGTGTGTGTGTGTGTGTGTGTGTGTGAGGTAGAGTGTGGTTGAGAGAAAGTGAGAGATAGAGTGAGATAGAGAAAGAGAATATTTTAGGGATAATGCGTGATAAAGTGGGTGTTTGTGAGAAAGAGAGAGTGTAGAGTTTGGGAGAGATATTGTGTGAAATAAAGAAAAAAATGTGAGGCCGTGTGAAAGAGAGTTTGAGAGAAAAAGTTAGAAAGGGAGAGATTAATTTTGAGAGAGAAAATTTGTGAGAGAGTGAAAGAGAATTTAAGGGAGAGTGTTTGAGAGAGAGAGAGAGAGAGAGAGAGTTAGAGAAAAATTGAGAGATAAAGTTTGAGAGAAAATGAATTTGAGAGAGAGAGAGAGTGAGTTTGAAATAGAGAGAATGAGAAAGAGATAGAGAGAGTGATTTAAAGAGTTTGAAAGAGCAAGAGTTTGAGAAAGAGGGCGTTTGAGAGAGATAGAAAGCAAGTGTTTGTGAAAGAGCGTTCAAAAGACCGAATATTCGAGAGAAAGAGCGTTTGTGAGAAAGCGTTCAAAAGATAGAACGTTAGAAAAAGAAACCGTTTGAGAGAGAGCTTAAGAGAGAGAGAGGGGATAGTAAATATATGAGAGAAATTGTGTAATAAAAAGTGTATGAGAGAGTATAGAAAATTATATGAGAGAGAGCGTTTGTGTGTATGTGTGTGTAAGAGAGAAAGGGGGAGGAGGGATTGTGAGAGTGTGTGTGAGAGATTGAGAGAGAGTCCGATAGAGAGAGAGAAAGCGCATGTGAAAATATAGATATGGTACACAAAACACTACTGTACTTTGAAATATCATTTTCTCAAAATTAAATATCAACATGGAAACATAACTGAATTTAAAATGTATCTCTAAGAATGTGAAAAGATAGATTGGGTACACAAAACATCACTTTTAAATATAATATCCTCAAAACTAAGCGGTAAAATGAAAACATAAATTAACTCATGGTTTTGTATTGTGTTACTATGAGCTATAATGAACATCTAAATCCATAATTTGAATAAAATGAACATAAAAACCTATTGTTTGAAAAAATTAACACCAAAATTCATACTAAGATATTTAAATGGTTATTTTTAAACATTATTCAAGATTATTTTATCGTCTTTAAGCTTATAATAGCTTATATAACAAAACATATTTAAACGTCATTTCAACATGTGCGATACAATACGTAGACAGTATTTTCACGAACTTAAGCCTTTAAACTTTTAATTTTCGAATTTTGATCAATGTTATTAGTTTGGATGTGAATTAATGATAACATTCCAAAAAAGTTTCCCATTTTAAGTGTCTCAATTTAGAGGTGCTATGGCCAGCATCCAAAAAGAAAATTGTGATGTGTTTGCCCCAACAAATAAAGATTGAGTTAACATCTTTTAGCCAAAGAGATATATTTTTTATTTAGAGATTTACAGCCATGTAACCAATAACGGTTTACATGGCGATTAAAAAAATAATGAAAATCTGAAAATTATCTGTGAAAATTGAGTTTTCGTGGAAAAATACTATTTTTCCCGACATTATAGACGCCTAATCGTTAAAATGAGGGGTCGTTTGTCAAAATTTGTTGTCATTTCCTCGTAATTTCTATTACTGAAAATGGGGTTATCAAATTAGCCTATATATAAGACATCTGCCAATTTCACGGAAAATATTGGTTTTATTAAGATATATTCCAATTAAAATTTTATTTTTATTAGTACCATGGTTTTTCAATGATAACTTATTTATTATTTAAAATAATTGCAGGGATACGGAAACTTCCGCTCTGTAAATTACCCTAAAATTAATTTTCATGGTAAAATGAAAGTAGCAATTTTATTTATAATCTTAATCAATACCTAGATATAAATTTTAATCAAAATCGTTAGAGTCGATTTTGAGAAAATAGATTTTTTTTCTATTTTCACCCTTAGTAAATAAATTATTATTATTTTAGGGCTAAACAAACATGCGCATATTCGGCATCACAAAATCCACTTTTTAGGGTTTGCGGGGTTATGAAACGTCTACATCAATCAGCACCTTAGATTAGATTTTTTACGGTCGTAATATTTTTTTAGTGTTCGTAAAGTTAAAATAAATGGTACACAATTCCGCACGAGCTTTCTCGCTCTATTGTTTGAAAATGGAGATATTTACTTAAAACTCGTAATATATGTGAAACGAAATCGTATACATTAGTTAACCCAAGCATAAATTGCACTATAACTATATTATTTTTTTTAGTCCCGGTTTTAAAAACTATAATTTTGTTTTTAAAGAATGAATGTCTTCATTTGTATGTTTGGACCGATAAAAAAAGATCAATGTTCAGTCCACAAGGGTCAACACTTCGTATTAAAATTTCAACTTTCAGTTAAAATTTTCGACATTTTATTAGGTGTTGCAAATCTTCATGCCATCGCATTGCTATTAAATTCCTTATTTATAAATTTTCACTATTGAAAAATATAAATATTGACTATTGCGTCTAAAATGGATATATATCATTGTTATATAAACATTTCTTCTAAGAGGTTTAAGGAAATACAACATAAACTTTTAGAGACCTACTTATATTAAATTATTCTATGACATTGGAGAATTATTGCGTTAAAACTTAAGTAGTATATCTTTACAACTAAAGCTCACAAAATTCTATTAATATATTTGCCAATATCTCAGAAACTGCTGGATTTATATAAACATATTTCATATAAACGTTTTTTTATTTTTAATAGTACTAAAATTTTGCAATGATAAGTTATTTAGTATTTCAAATAGTTGCGGAGATACGTAGGTTTATGCTTCTGTAAAGTACCCTAAAATTCATTTTCATAGTAAAATGAAAATAACTCGTTTATTTATAATCTTAATCAACACCTAGATACGAATTTTAATCGAAATCGTTAGAGTCGATTTTGAGAAAATTGATTTTTTCTCTTTTCGACCTTTCTTAACTACTCTTAATTATAAGTTTAAACAGACACACAGAGAGACGTCATTGCAAAGACCACTTTTTAGGGTGTGGAGGTCTTGAGACGTTGACATCCATCAACATTTCAGGTTAGATTTTCTTTTGCGGTCGTAATGCTTTTACCTTTTGTGTTCGAAACGTTAATATATATATATATTTACGTATAGCTTGAAAATTATTAGTTTTATAAACACATGTTTCAAATAAAAGATTTTTTTAATATACTACATATTTGAAATGATAAGTAGTTTTATATCTCAAATAGTTACGAATATATATTAAAAATTGAGAATGCACGCATCAGACAGGAGTCTTTTTGACGAAAAATTGATGGTAGTCATTTGGTTTATAATATTGATCAATTCTTGGAAATGAAACTTAATCAAAATCGTTATTACAGATTTTGATAAAATCGATTTTTTCTTTTTTAGGTTTTAAGGGAAAACTACCCTTAATTTTAGGGTAAGATATTCAATTTTAAAAAAACTGGGCAAAAGGCCTATTAAAACTCTAAATACCAAGTCTTAGCCTGATCGGTCAAATAGCTTAGGCCTAACTCCAAGGTAGAGACATTAAAACCTTATTTAAATTATTGTGAGATAATTTGTATTTATAGCCCCGTGAACGAGCGCCAATAATGGTGGTATTTCTTACACTTATGAAATAATTTAGACCTTTAAATTTGCAGATGATTTCACCTTTGGCACTGAAGATGTAGTAGTAGAAGATACAGTTTTAGTCGAACTAAAGATTATTTCTTTGGCAGGACTATCCCACACGTGTCGAAAACCGATAGCATCCTGATCCCAACCGGCCTTGTACTACGCCATTTGGTTTCATACAAGACACGGTTAGGGGGATGAAACACAGGACGGTAGGCAACATGCTCCGGTAAGCAGTGCAGTCTCGACACGTAAGATGCTAGAAGATAGGACCGCCGGTAAGAAAGAGGGGGCTCACCGGCGTCGGCACAGATGCTGACGACTGGACTGGTACGAAAGGCACCAGTAGCCAGTCGAATGCCAGCATGGTGGACACTATCTAGCATCTTTAACGCCGAGGGTCTAGCTGAGCCATAAACAAAACTGCCGTAATCAAGTTTTGATCTCACCAAGGCCCTATAAAGGCGCATCAAGGTTTCCCTATCAGCACCCCAAGAGCGACCACTAACTACTTTAAGCAAATTCAAAGCTTTAACACACCTCGCTTTCAGGTCTTTGATGTGGGGGATCCAAGTTAGTTTAAAATCAAATAAAAGTCCCAGGAACCTTACGGTCTCTGAGACAGGTAAAACAATGTTATTCATTAAAATATTTGGGGCTGGCTGTATTCCGCGTAATCTATGGAAGTGGACGACCGTCGTCTTGGCCGCGGAAAAACGAAAGCCATTACGAGACGCCCACAACCATAGATTGTTTACAGCGAGTTGTATCTGTCGTTCAGCCCTGTGGAGACTGGATGAACTGCAATAAATTGCGTAGTCATCCACAAAAAGGCATGAACGAACAGGTAAGCGAACGTTGTCTACTATGCTATTTATCGCTATAGCGAACAACGTGCAGCTTAAAATACTACCCTGAGGCACCCCATTTTCTTGAATAAAATCATCGGATAAGGTGTTGTTTAACCTTACCCGGAAGTGTCTATCTGACATAAAATTATATATAAAAATAGGGAGGTTCCCCCGGAACCCCCAATTAAACAGGGTTTTTAAAATGCCGTAACGCCATGTGGTATCGTACGCCTTCTCCAAATCAAAGAAAACAGCCAAAAGATGCTGTTTATGGAGGAAGGCGTCACGAACAGCAGTCTCCAGACGGACGAGATGATCCACCGTGGATCGGTTACGGCGAAAACCACATTGAATATTAGATAGCAGATTGCGGGATTCTAAATACCATATAAGTCGTTTATTGATCATTTTCTCTAAAATTTTGCATACACAACTAGTTAATGCTATAGGTCTATAACTAGTTGGCTGTAATTTATCCTTGCCACTTTTATATATTGGGATGACGGTTGCTTGCCTCCACAGTGTTGGGAACTGACGAGATTCCCAAACACAATTGTAGAGGTCTAGGAGGAACGCCCGTCCGGCAGGGGGCAGTTGGCGCAACATTTCATAAGGGATGTCGTCCGGGCCACAAGCTGTGTTGCCCGCCTGGGACAGGGCATAGATAAGTTCCTCATTAGTAAAGGGGGAGTTATAATCCTCCCCCCGACTTTGGCCAAAATCAATAGTAAGGCGCTCGATGTTCCGCTTATGCACCGCGAACTCGTTAGAGTAGCTCGCAGTGCTAGAAACAGCGGCGAACATCGAGCCCAATACATTGACGACCTCCACAGGGGAGGAGACAAGCGAACCGTTAGACATTAGGGCAGGTATACTATTAATGGAATTTTTGCTACTACTTAGTTTACGAATATTGTCCCAAACCTTAGTTGTGGGAGTAGTAATTGTAAGGGTAGAAATAAACTGTCTCCAAGACTCTCTTCTGCTTTCTCGAATAACACGGCGAGCTCGAGCGCGTAGAATCCGGAATGACTCCAGATTCTCCGAAGTGGGACGTCGATGAAAGAGGCGTAGGGCCCTTCGACGGTCAGAGATAGCCAGCCGGCACTCCTCGTTCCACCAGGGAACGGGACGGTGGCGCGGGTTTGGCGAGGATTTAGGGATGGATGCCCTCGCCGCCGCGATGACCGCCGAAGTAAATTGCCCAACCTTAACATCGACGTCAGGAGAATGGGGTTCGTCGAATACGGCGAGCTCGCGGAATTTATCCCAGTTAGCACGTTTAAGAACCCATTGGGGTAACCGTGCTGTACTGGGAGGATCTTCAATTTGTGAAAGCAGAATGGGAAAGTGATCGCTACCACATAGGTCCGAATGAACCTCCCAAAGGAAGTTAGTAGCGATCCCGGGGCTACATAAAGTAAGGTCGATGGCAGAGGATACACCATTAAAGGTGGAGAAGTGTGTCTGGGTCCCAGTGTTAATATATAAGAAATAAGAAGAAAAGTGGATTGGGTGATTTATGGTAGCCTAAAGGTGATTCCTCTTTGCAGCCATTAATTATTTCATCGACACCTTACCTAAAATTAACCTATCTTTTTTTTTCCCGCAAATAATTCTTATCTCACCGTTTTATTTTACCTTTATTAAATTTCTTATTTTCAGTATGTATTGCAAAACGATGCTCCACGAGTTTCCATTTTTACAGTCATCCTGATGATTAGTGGATTTTTCCCTCACACATTTTATTTCTTCATTTAAAAAAACATTACTTGTTTGTTGTATCAATTTACAGGCATACGTGTATTATACTTTAGTTCAGTCGGTAGCATGGCTTTATACTAATAAAAGTTCTAGGGTTAGATTCAACAATGGTATAAGCATTTATCACTTGTAAAATTGGTGTTTCAAAACGTTGAACTTTCAGCAAGAGGACTGGTTGCCATAACTATTTTTGAAACTAAATTGGTTTGCAGGTAGTGTGGTAATATTACTATCTGTTGGTTCAGATACTGCCAGTTAAATTCTTCTTTTATTTTTATGGATAGATAGTTATTTGCACAATATAATAAATGTGTACCCAATATAATATCACTATGAGATGTTAGTTTTTCTCTTCTTATCCAGGGCTTGTTGAATTAAAACCACTCCTGCCCATGTAATAACTGTTATTGATCCACTTCGGTGGCTGCATGGTCTTAGACAATGTATCACACTAGCAATAGACTAAATTGTCGATGACGGAGAGATTAAAGCTCGATCATGGTAGGGTGCACTGAGGATTGCTTTTTCTAATTTTTTTCCACTTTATATCTACGCAAATAAGGGTGCACTTCCTCTAAATTAAACCTCTCTAATCCCTAGCACATTTGAGCAATTAAAAAATAGGCTTATTAACCAAACGGGTAATAAAACACAGTGCTTAATTTTTTTAAAAATTCAAATACGACCAGTTAGCGCTATAAGCATATGAGCTAACTACGTTAATGTGTTAGAGATGAGTAAGGTTGAATTTGGAAGAAATATACAGCCATTTGCGTAGAGGGAGGGAAATAAAACCATATAGTAAAAAACAAAACGAGATTCCAACCCCATTATTTCCATGATGGGCAATATACTCTTTTCGGAGAGTGACACATTAGACCGTTGTTTTCAACCAAAGGGCTGCGACCCTAACTGAACGTGTTTTAGGTGGTTTTTCAGTTATTTTTGATGCTTTAACATTATATCTGCGTCTTAGAGAGATCGTAATTACTATAGGAAGTGACCAAATGCAAAAATAAATGTAAACCATTAACATTATTAGAGCTTTTAAGTTACTGCTTAGATCTTTTTGGTTCTTGACCTCTGCAAATTTGGCATTAGCTTGCCGAGTTGATTTACCGTTTCAGTTTTGCTATGGGGTGAATCGTAATGATAGCATAACTTTCAAAATATCTGCCGGGCTCGTTTTGGTTTTCTTTTGTAACCGTTTAGTAGCAACAGTAGGTAATCATTATATTAGCAATTTAAAATAAATGAAACAAGCATCGGTAGTTACGTGTAATTAAAGTCACGCTCTTTGGGTTTGATTTGTCGGTGACCGAATGTTCAGGGTTGGAATTCCAGCTGGATGTACTGGGATTGATATTTCTTAAATGGTTTCCTCTTCTCACTTCACGCAAACTTGGGTACATTTACTCTAAACTCAAAATAGCCCTTTAATATAATTAGATGCGGAAAACCTAGATGGGTAGTAAAATGAATTAAAAATAATTATTTTTTTGATCACTTGTAGTTTATCAAGCGGTCGCGATGATATCAAAAACAAAAATTAGAGTCAAACCCCGCAAAAAAATTTTGAACCCACGTTCTTAGACCATATGAGCACCAAAATGGGTGTATTATTATTAAATGCTTAGAAACCTTACGAAGAAAATAAAATTACTCATTGCTGTACGGGAATTGGGTCAGCCATCCCTTTCAACATTCCAGCTTGATGCTTTAGATGTCTTTCGAAAAATTTAGGGCCAGACATTGTCAACAACAGCTTCTGGATAGCGGTAAATATGATTCATGCTGAAGAACAACCCACTTTCCCCAGAAATGTGCAAAGCACATCAACGAAGATATTCACTCTTTGTAGGTCTTTAGACTCGACCAAAAGAGACACGAGGGAAAGAATGTTTTGCAGTCATGGTTTAAGATATTTATTTACAACGCTCCTTTGCTTAACATCAAAATAAAATGTTGGTATTTCTTTAGGGTGAAGCAAAAAAAAACAACGTATAACTAAGTTTCTTGTCAAGAAAAAACATCAACGTAGGTCAAGAGGTCGTATTTCATTTGAAGACGCCATGGTCATAGACAAAGGATAATGACCTAGGTCCGTGGGCATGATTTATTAGGGGAAGATGGAGGGGTGACAAATCTGTGGGAGGTTGAGGTAAAGAAAAACCCACCCCAGACAACGAGGGTTGATTTCTTTTAGAGATTCTGATGTTATCACTTAGATCAAATAGAAGGTATAATACCATGGTTTGTTTTCCCTTTTATTTATATGCAGATAAAAAAAAAGTCATAAAATCTTTTATATCCCTCATAGATACTCCTAAACAGAAATCTCTCTACTTCTAATTTGAGATTATTGGTGACGATTGTAGGGTAACAAACAGTTGAAAGTAGTCGGGAGATGTTATCTTGGAAAGCATGGTCGTTACGCGCTGCTCGGATACAATAAACTCAAGGTTAAGGGGGTGGGGAGTACATGAGTTGAAAAAATACGTAAGAGATACCTTTCTCGACCCTTGTAGGGGTGGGACTTGTATTCTAGAGGCTCGTGTTTGGTTCTACACCGGATTCAGCAAGGGTGTTTTTCCCACAGTAATGTTTTTACACCCTTCTAGACTAATGAATGATTGTGTATTGCCTTAAAATTCACCTTTATTATCATATTAGCTCCTGAGTCTGGGCACACTAATAGTTGGTATTCATCTACAACGATCAGCACGTGGGTGAAGGTACATATCTCGTATTGTTTAATTTTCTACAATAGCCCCATGGCTTCTTTGGTGCTGAATGACAGCGCACAGTTGACAGCTGATGGCTTTGAAAAGTTACCAGACCAAATTATGTATCCCTACGCCGAACCAAATGATCTGCAAAAACATGTGTTTAGCAGCTGTCACATCTGACGGTCAAAATTTAGGTATATACCTAAATGTTGACTATCAGAAATCAGATGTGAGCTGGCAGTCAGAACTAAAAAAGCCATGGGGCTACTGTAGTATTGGTGATATTGTGGTTTGAATCCCGGCCAGTTAAACTGAGATTTTTTTTTTAATATGATTTATTTAACCCTCGCCTTCCACTTAAATGTTAACACACTTTAAATTATTTCCTCCACACCTTATTACCCTATTTAAAAAACAAAGCTAATAGACTGGATGGGTAGTAAGACACCATACAAAAAAGAAAATACTATCCATAGCTACCTCGAACGGGAGATGTACAGTAAAGTTGTCATAATGAGAATAGGAAGTTCAAATAGTTGAATATACGGTATGAATTGTTGTCTTTTGTCATAGTGTGCCTTCGTGCAACAGTACTGAATGTCCTGCTTGTACAGATTTACACCACTGGCAGGCCTGGTCTCCAGGTGGTGGGAAGGAGAGAGGGGGTTAGTTAGTGACTCTTCCCTCTTCTTTCCACCCCTCTCACCTGTGGCTACCATCTGATAGTCCATTGTTTTCATCTTCAGCCTGGAGGCAGATGTTTCCTGTACCAATAAATGCTTACGGCCTTAGTATCTTACATGGGGCAAAACGTATTCCTGGTGGAAAAAAAAAAAAAAAATTTTTTTCTAAATAAAACTTATTGTGAAAAATACTTAGATCTTAAAGATAATTAAATTTTTTTTTTTGTTTTTAGGGGAAAAGAATGGCTAGATATTATTTTTAAAGTTTTGGAAAGGCATTTAGTTTTAGCAATAAACTAAATAAATAAGTTTGGAATGATGTTAGATATGAATACTTAGTTAATCTTGAAAGAGAGCACACTAACCTCAGTATACTTCATTTATCCCCAACGATAGCAAACTAGCCTCAGTACACTCAGTTTATCCTGAATGATAGCATACCAGACTCAGTACATTCACACTTAGTTTATCTTGAATGATAGCAAACTAACCTCAGTACACTCAGTTTATCCTGAATGATAGCACACCAGACTCAGTACATTCACACTTAGTTTATCTTGAATGATAGCACACTAACCCCAGCACACTCAGTTTATCTTGAATGATAGCACACTAGCCTCGACTTATTACACTGGAGCCTATCTTATAAACTACAACATAGTTTAGCCCACCCATTGAGGTAGGTTTGATAACTCTTAGAATTAGAGTACAGTAACTTTTAAGTACAGTAGAGCCCCAATTATCAGGGCATGAACTATTCAATTAACCAATATATATACTGCAGCAATGATTTGTGAACTTCTTTCTTATTTATAAGTTTTTATGTATGGTATGCAATTGCTTTAAAAAAAACTCAAACATAATTTTTATATTTTGTTGTATAATAAATACAAATGTAAAGACACTCACTCCATTGTTTGAGCCTGCATGTGAGCAATACTAACCAATTATAGTGCCAACATTTGAGTAGAGAGGGTCTCATAGGGTCAGCACAACGAACCCTCCGATGGTTAATCTCACTTTTCTAAACCAGAGATGCTACTTATTTATTCAAGTAGCTCCTCATGTGTCCTCATGAGGCTGGGTTTGATCCCGTTGCAAAACCTTTGCTCCACAGATAAATTTGAGAAGTGTCAGGGATTGAACCCGGGACTTCTAGATCTGAAGCTAGGAACTCTGACCACTAGACCACAGAGACGGTCGACACGTTAAGTACATAATGTAATAATTTGTTCTGTGATGTGTTCATACATACTAGTGCATATGTTATATGCTTTTTGTACTTAATATCCACTAAGATCATTTAGTGTGAAATCATCTATTTCTTCTATGATATCAACTATCTTGATTTTGGAACGTACGTTCTAGCATTTAGTCCTGAAAATTGGGGATCTACTAAAAGAAAATTTTTTACTAAGCTTTTTTCCACGTTTTATCATTAGAAGCACTTAAATTAAGGTGAGATAGAAGGAGATCCATGGAAAAACCAAATATGTTGAAGTTTTTTTATGGCAATTTAAAAAAAAATATCTGTCAAGGGTTTCCTGGAATTTAATGACAACTTTTTCTCTTCATTTAAAAAGTTTTTCATCTAATGCCCCTATACTCATGGCAGATATTCAGGACCTGTTGATATCAACACGTAAAGATAATTAAACATGTTTTTACTGGAGCAATGTTTTATTTATTATAGCAAAAAAAATGTTTTGACATAAAAACTGCGAAAACACTGGTCTTTTATCTTGTTCCTTTCCATCTCAAGTACAACTGTTTGTGTGTAAACAAACAAAACAGGATTTACAAGACCAAAACTTTGTTTTGGAAAGGATAAATATTCTTTTGTATTGAGATAATCTTCCAAGAAGAAAATATATTATTACAGAAGCTGGAAATATTTTAACAGTTTGAAAACTAAATAGAGTTAACATTCACAAACAAGATGCAAGCTATCCAAAGGATTGCTTGGAGTAAATATTGTATAGGAAGGTTAAGATATTACCAAATATTAGGGGTTATAAAATAAAAAAACAACCTCTTGCTAAACCATTACCGTTATATATATACATAAATAGTAGTTTAGTTGAATTCGCTATTTAGGAATCGAACCTTGACTCTACCAACAAATTCCAAGTCTGAATTCAAATCTAGGTCTTAGAAATTTTCTCGAAGATAGGATCTATCAAAGAGAAATACTAGCTGAATGTTTTGTTATAATGCGTTTATTATAACATTTATACATTTGGTTAAGTAGTAAGATATTAGTCTAGGATCTGTTTGTTAAGTCTATCATATCTTATAATTATAACGGGGCTGGACCACCAATAAGTAGTATTATAGCTCTAAGCCCAATTCAAATTAATAATAAAAGCATAGTTTTCTTGAATCTTAAATATTATATTTTTTTAAATATTAGAATAGTGAATATATAATAAATTTAAGGATACAAGAGTCACATTCCTTGTACATTAAATATGCGATAAATTATTAAAATAACATTTCACCCTCAGCTTGAGAAAAACTAATAATATATTCTTCTTTAATATAATAAGTCCAAGCTGATTTCAAATCATCATTCAGTTACCAACATCCAACTAGTCTTTAATATTATGCTCATATAGCCTTAAACCTATATTAGCTAATACTTAATAACTTCTTCAATTACAAAATTTAACTTACAATTAATTCGTGTTAATGGTTTGAATAATGACAAAAATATTTTTTTAAGTTACATGCATTTAATGCTTGATGCATGTAAAAATGTCTTATTTTTATAAATATTAATTTTTGGCAAATGTTTAGTCATACAATATATGATATGGTTTATCGTCAAGTTCGTTTAGTCCGAATGGTTGCAGATCCCAGTTGGGTGTACTAAGGGCTATTTTCCAAAATGACTTCCCACTTTCCTTTTAGGCAAACGCACGTATATTTCTTCTAATCTCTACATTCTCCATTCTTACCTCATTTAAATTTATAAGTAGTAAGACACAGAGTAAAAAAAAATATTGGAACTACACAATCATACATACTTTATCATGTAATCTTTTATAATAAGAAATAAAGTTTAAAAAAATGTTTTCACTAAACAATCCTTAAATAACTTTTCTCCATAAAGATAAAGACAATATTATTTTGTTATAATACTCTACAATGAAAGTTTTTACATATATAAATTCTAAACCAAATTGTTATTTAAAAAAATTAAAACATTTCATGTAAACTAAATTATAACTATTATTTTTAGAGAAGCTAGAATTAAGTGTTATTATTAATGAAACACTCACCGTATACCAATTTTGAATTAAATGTTAAAGTTGTTTTTGAAATATTTTGAATGTTTTTAAATGTCACCTAATAATATATATTTTTTTAAAACAATTATTTACTATTATGTACCATTTAAAACATTGACAACTCATTGTGAACCAAACCAGCGAGAAATTTATAGGAAATTTTAGAGTGACCATAAAATATAAATATAAAATTCGAACGGAATCAATCAAACCATTATGGCTGTAGCTCCAAGTAAATACAGACAGACATGGGGATGTAACATTAGCGTGGGCTGCTAATATTACAATGTTACTACCCACCCCTAAACAAGCTAATATTCATAGATATCCTGCAATAGAAATACCAATAGAACCCGCCAGTTTAAATATTAACCCAAATAATATTATATTCATAGACTTCCAGCATTATTAAACATCACGATCTTACTATGTCGTACTACTCACGTGTATATCGGCCTGAGGTAGAACGACGTGCAAGTCCAGCCTGCTCACTACAAATGCTAGAATGAAGAGAAGTTAAAATCACGCTACGAATTGTGCAGCCCCTTGATGTTCCGACGAAGAAAGCCAGCATTTCTTTGATTGGCCAGTAAGGTACTACATAGAAGACTACTCATATATTGGACACCCGGGTTGGCGTACGTGACCTAACAAGCGTAGCTCTACACCTACTCTTCTTGTGAGTAAAAAGCAGCGGCAGATGTTCAAGACAACAAGAAACCGGCCTACGTTACCAACCCTAAGAAGCCTTTCCACCAGATGTTTGCCAATTACGTTATTATAAAGGAGAACTCCCACCTTCTAACCCGGCAACTAGACCTATATAACGTGGGAACACTAACTCTCATAGACTATTACTTTGGCCACTTTCACGTGAAGTCCTGTTGAAGGCTAGGACGTTATCTAGCCAGGATGGCTTATAATATCTTTGTTTAAATCTATAAAATATAAATTGCTGCATTGGGTTTGAATTTCTTAAAATACTATGTTTTATTTTGTTATGAAAATCTGTCAGTGTAGGCATCGGTAATGTTTTGCTAAATACTTTAATCTTAAATGTAAATTCTGTTCTGTGGCACTTAATGCTTCCTGTTGCCGCTTGGGTGCTAGTATCGTATTTTCTTGGTTTAAAGAGATAGCCACATTGTTTGGTTCTTCTTATGTTTTGCAATATTTAGGTTGAATATTAAATTTTTTCTTGTGTGGTTATCAGTAATTAAAATTCTTAAAAAGATAATGTTTCTTTTTTTGATTATTTTGAAGACATATTGGCCTAGAAGTTAATGTTAATTAAATTAATTTTTGTTGTTTAATATGATTTTGACATTAATATTCGTTGATTCTTTTAGGCAAAATTACAAGTTCTGTAACGTAACTTTTTCTAGTTTTACATTAAATATTTAAAGGTGGGAATTGTGCTTAATTCTTTAAAAGTGACGAGGGTAATTGTCCCATGAAGGTTTGAGTTTAGTTGGGAAGTCAAACCTTTGTGCATTAACGTAAATATCTGGTACGATATTCAAATTTAAATTTAAATTTATTCCATAAATTTAAAACTGTTTAGTCTATTTACTGGTGTGAATCTGAAGCCTTGTAAAACTTTAAAAAAAGGTTTATTAAGTTCTTTGTAATTTTTGGAATATTTAGTAATTTAAACTTTTGACCCTTTTGATTTAATTTGATCTTAATTCACTGTGGTGAATTAGAAACTTGTATATCATTTAGAAAAGTTTCTTTAAATAATGGCAACAATTTTGTTTATTTCATTGGTCTCTTCTAAACAAGTTTAATTTTTTTTTTTAAATTATAAAACGCACTCCACATATAATACATTGCTAAGATTTATTTGTTTTTCAAGACACTTCAGTAAGACCTCTAAGGCCATGCAACTTGATGTTTTAATACTGTTTGTTACTTTGAATACAATTCAAATATTTCATTAACCTGCAAATGTTTTACTTTTTCATAAAATTATTTCCTTTAGAGATCGCCCTCCTTATTTTTAGTCTATTGTAGCCGTAACTAAATAGAGTGAGAGTGGAGAAGTAGGCTACAGGGACATTCAAAATTGTAAGATCTTGTTTTTTGAACTCAGAGACATAAAAGCTCAAGCTCCATCGTAATATCGGGGTACAGTATGTTCACGATTACTATACTTTAAATATATTAGAAAGTAAAAATGATTTTTTTAGCACTTTGTTTTACTACCTGTTCAGCTTACGCGCATATGTAATAAATTACTTAAATTAGCAAGGTATGAATAAGGTTGAATTTGGACTATGTGTACCCGCATTTGCGTGTAAAGAGAGTGGAAAACCATTTAAGAAAACCGCCCTCATTAGGGCTCACATCCGACTGGGATTTGAACTTCAATCCTCCTGTCATCGGCAGTCTAGTCTATTGCAAGAATGACGCTTTAAGCCCCCTCTACAGACCCCGTATACGTAGGTACGTGGTCTTTGGTCACGTATTCGTGCAATCCAATGAAATACTCAGAGGCTTCGTCCAATAAAATTCTTCGAAAGAAAATCGTCTACTGCCAGACCCAGATTAACACTCTAAGGGTCCTTGTAAAATCAATGTTTATTTTTCTGTTAAAAGCCAATGGTATATTTTCCAGATATGTAGTATCACCAGTTTGCCAAAAGTAAAGGTTGCGTTAATCTATAAGCACAGACTGTCGATGTCGCACTCCACGTGATACCAGGCAGGCTGCCAGCGCTTCTAGCGGCATAATAAAGGAACAGACAGGGATTCAACTATGATAATAATAATAATAATAATAATAATATTTAGCACCGCGTCTTACTACCCGTTCGGGTTATACGCTTTAAGTACTAATTACTCTAATAGATTAGGACTTGGGAAAGTTGAATTAGAGGAAGTGAACCCGCATTTGCGTGGAGGGAGAGTGGAAAACCATTTAGTAAAAACCACTCCCAGTTCACCCGATCAAGATTCGAACCTCGATCTCCCCGTCCTCAGCAGTCAAGCTAAACACGACTAGGGCGTTAGCCAACTACGCCACCGAGGCGGGTTGATTCAACTATGGAATTTCAAGTTAAGTTTCAAATAAAATTTACGAAAAAACATAAAAATATTGAAATATTGAAATATAGTAGTATTACAAAATAAATGTGACAAGTCAAAAGTGATTTATTTGCGAGGAGGATGGGGGCCCCCTAAACTCTGGGGCCCCTGTGCATAGCGCACTTGGCACATGCCTTAATATGGGTAGTCTATAGTATGAAACAACCGCCAAGCAATCAACTTATCAATAAAATCATCTGAAACAACCTTTTGCGATAACGTCCAGGCTATATATTGAAAAACTCGATATACCTGTAATCACAAAACATATATTTCTAACATGATTTGAACTATCAAACTTATAACTAGCAACGGCTCATTTAACTGCCATGGATGCTTTTATTTTGAAGAGCGTTTCTACCAAAGATACCGTTTACTTTATCTACATATTTAATTAACCGTGATTGGCAGACCGTGTAAACTATCTAGTACTTAGAAAGTTAAAGATGACTGACCAACTTCTATATGTTGAGTTATTGCATATTCAATTAACACTATAGTAGTTAAAAAGTAACTAATAACATTTTATTAACCATAAAAAGTAACCAAGATGAAAAATATGGCAATACAATTGACAAAACAAAGCCTATCTAGTATGAGCAAAGAGGTTACACTAAACATTTATGATAATAGATTAATAGGCACGCCAATTTTTCTCAACACTATAGACGAGTTTTACAAGTCGTCGAATTTACACCAGTGAATAGACTAAACAGTTTTAAATTTATGGAATAAATTTAAATTTAAATATCGCACCAGATATTTACATTAAATTTTAACTCCTAAAAATCATACAAAATCTCAAAGAGCTTTAGGAGCCTCTTTTAAATGGTTGACAAAGTGTCAGAATCACACCAGTGAATAAATACAAAACAGGTTTATATTTATGAAATAAATTTAAATTTAAATATAGTATCAGACTTTGCTAAGGATACGGAACATGACTCTATAGACAGATTAATATGATCCTGTATTATCAATTTCTTACGGATCATGAGCTTATGGAAACGGATAGGACATTAGACCATGCGACCACCGAAGCAGGTGAAAAATTATTAATTAATGTACAAATATAGATATCAGATCATTAGAGGTCAATTTTTTTTTTACGCCACTAGATTTTCTCTTAGCTTTAGTTGTCCTATCACTGTACCAAAGACAGACGATGACATTCTGGTTGAGATGGGGAATCAAGGGTCACGTTTCGACAACATTTCAGATAAGAGAGTAAACAAAGATAGCGTTCCTTCATGAAGGACAAAGTAACAGTATGAGGCTATGTATTATTTTGTAACAACGTAACTACAACGATTTAATTCACGAATATGTGTAACAGATAAAAATGGAACGGGCCAGTGATACCTAGTAATGATTTGCAGTTAAAGATTAAAAAAACAAAAACATAAGTGTTCTATTAACAAGATGAATAATGAAAGGAGTGAAAGAACCGAGATGACTATGGAAAAGAGAGTGGATTCTAGCAAAAGAAATCAGTTCGTAATTACTACAATAGGTAAGTAAGGTAGTTTATAAATTAGTAGGGACCTGCTTCAGTGGCTGCATGGTATAAGGCGACAATCTCGCCTTAAAGTAGAGACTGTCGATGATGGAAAGATTTGGGTTCAAATCCCGTTCAGGTGTACCGACGAAGGTTTTACACACACTCTCTCTCCCCGCAAGTGCTGGTACACATTCTCTAAATCCAAGCTTACCAATCCCTAATACATTAACCTAATTGATATATAGGCTTATAACCCGAACTGGATCTGAAACGTGGTGCTAAAAAAAAAAATTGAGTGCACTTTCTGGAAAATAAAAAGTTTGATATATTTTATCGATATTTTCATTATTATATGTAACTAACCGAGTACATTCCGAACTGCCAGCACACGACTTACAAACTTACTTAAATCTAAAAGTCATACCAACCAGTCTCCTTCTCGTGAACTCATCAAAGTAGAAGGGGAAAACCTTAATTCATTGGTTATACAACTATCGGCCGTGCTAGGAATGAAAGCCTGGCTCATTTAGTTTAATACAACAGTATCAATTCTTTTTGAGATAAGGTATAGAACAGTAGGTTAATAAAGTCTAACCCGCTTCTGTGGTCGTGTGGTCTAAGGCGTTACTATCGAGTTGGGCTAGACTGCCGAAGATGGGGATTTTGAGGTTCAATCTCGGTCATGTGCACTAAGGTTGGTTATTCTACATTGTATTCCACTCTTCCTCCACGGAAATGTGGGTGCATTTCCTATTATTAAACATTCATAATCCCTAACCCATTAGTGTAATTAGTATATAGTCGTAAAAACCAAACGGGTAGTAAAATGCGGTGCTAAAAACCAATCGAAAAATAACATAAACACATATTTTAACGTAGCCGTCATAATATTTATAGCTGTTAGACTTTTGTAATCTTTGTTTAAACTGCGTCAGCCAGAATCGTTTGAACATCAATAGCTTTGGTCTTTTCTATTTATCTTTTATACAACCGCGTCTTAAATCCCCTATCGTTTCTTTATTTTCTATTTTTGCTCTTTTTTATGTGTCCATATCGCTTGTAATGTATTAATTAATGTGGGAGGAAAGGTGACTCGATAAAAGGCCGGTGTTTTTGCAGTATTTATGGCAAAAACTTTTTGTCCTAAATAAATCAAATATTGCTCCAATAGAAACATAAAGTTTAATTTTCTTCAAATGGTGACATCTACAGTTGTGGAATATATGTCATGAGCATAGTAGCATTAGAAAACAAGCTTTTTAAATGAAGAGAACAAGCTGTCATTAAATTTCAGAACACCCTTAAAATAAATTCAAGGAAATTTGAAGTCATTATTTGAGGAAAATTAAATTAAATTTTTGTACTGGAGCAATATTCTATTTAATTTGGC
>CABEEJ010004133.1:53198-69522 GCA_901482245.1 Timema douglasi
AAAAAAACTTGCTTTTTCTCGCATACCCTTCCATCCCAACTAAAATTTAATTTTCCTTCAAATACTTTTATACTCTTCTTTCTATTAAAAAAAAATATTATTCATTTATTAAACTACATGTTTTTGTAACATTACCGATGATGACCAATCAAGGTTAGTTTGACTACACTAAAATATTATTTAAAATACTTTATATTATTTACGAGCTTAAATACTCAAAGGTCGATTTCGATTACGGAGAAGTTTAATGTCTTGAGTAGCGTGGATATCCTACCACGGCAATTTGACCTTTAAACACGATTTGGAGAGTTCATTGACCTACTTTACACATCCGGTAATTACCCCACCCACATCCCCCTTCCCCGAGGTTATTTTTCGTTAGCAGTGTATTGGGATGTCAATTAACCTTCTTTCCACATCCGGTTGATTCCCTTCCCCTGAGATTATGCCCCCCGACAGAGGTCACCACAGTGGCTCATGGGTTTATGATTTTAAAGTGTGCCTCAGCTCCATTAATGACTACCCCAAGGATTTTGGGTAGGAGAACGTGCAGTCTCAGGCATTCCTCCCACGACGTGCCTGCACGGGGGTTCAAACCCTGGACCATAATTAAACAGGTGGAGTTTGGAGTTCGCCCCTCGGAATCCACAAACTAAGGAGCGGACTTGGGTATCGGGCCCGGTGTGCCCCACGGATAGTTGAGTCAGTTATGGATGGTAATATTATAGAAGAAACCCCAACTTGTCAATCAAATATATAAGTAATTTATGATAATTTTATCAACAACTAACTCATTTATTGGATTTTTATTTGGTTTTCAGTGGGGTTGCTTTCTTTTGCGACCGGTACCGTAGTGGGATGGTCTTCACCCACTTTACCTTCGCTCCAATCGGAATATTCTCCCATAGGAGGCCCACCAATCACCAAGGAGAGTGCGTCGTGGATCGGGTCGTCCATGTGCTTCGGGGCTTTCATCGGAGTTCCCATATACAACTACATATGCAACAAATACAGTCGAAAATTATCCGGCTACCTGTCCGCTGTGCCTTTGGTACCAAGTTGGTTTCTCGTCACGTTCGCAAACTCCGAAGTGATGCTCTACATCGCCCGTTTCATCGCCGGCCTAACTCTAGCGGCAGGAGGGGTCTTCCACCCACTTTACGTTGCCGAGATATCTGAAGACAGTGTCAGAGGGAGATTAAGTGCGTCGATGATGCTGATGTACAATATTGGGATAGTGTTCTTCTATCTTGTCGGATGGTATCTTCCGTACACTACCACTGGCTACATAGGGTTAACAATAGTGATTATATATCTGTTGGTGTTCTCGTATGTGCCTGAGACACCGTATTACCTCATGTCTCAAGGAAAAATATTGGAGGCCATGAAAACTTTGAAATGGCTAAGAGGTAACAACAACCCAACGATTGAAGGCGAGTTCGAAAGTTTGTCTAAAAGGTTAAAAGACGTGAAAGCGAATAAATCGGCCTCTCTCAAAGACCTCTTCGCGACGAGAGGTTCCAGAAAAGCTCTTATGATTGGGATCGGTATCATAGCTAACTCTCAGCTTTGTGGGTATTTCGTCGTGTTGGTATACTCGGTGAGCATCTTCCAAGAAGCAGAAAGTACCATGACTCCCAGTTCAGCGACCATCTTGGTCGGTTTATTGCAACTTGTCGGCTCCTCGGTTTCGACGTTCACCGTAGACCACGCCGGAAGAAGGACACTGCTTATTTTGTCCAATGCTTTCTCGGCGATTTGCCTCGGAGTGATTGGGACGTACTCTTACTTAAAACAATCTCGGGATATGAGTGAATGGGGTTGGATCCCCGTGGTTTGTCTGTCGATGTTTATAGTCTCCAATGCCTTGGGTGTAAGCCCTTTACGTTTCCTCATCATATCCGAGATATTCTCCATAAGGACACGTGGAATGGCAAACACTGTTTGCATTTGTGTCATGTGGGTAGTCATATTTCTTGTGACCAAGTTTTTTGTAAACATATCGAACTTAATCGGTCTTCACGGCTGCTATTGGCTCTTCTCTTTGTGTTGCGTGCTAGGGTGGCTGTTTTGCTACTTTTTTGTGCCAGAAACCAAGAATAGAAATTTAGAATCTATCTTAAAGGAACTTAACGGTGATAGTATTGTTGCTGATCTCCCAAGGCGGAAATCCTTTGAGGACAAGCAGGATCAAGCTTTAATATGAATTAACTATGCATGTATGTTCAGAACACTCCACTTTCCGCGAAAGGTGTCTACAAAGTATTTTTTTTTTTTTAAAGATTCCATCTCCGAGCCAGTTAACCGGCTAGTTTGATACAAGTTAACCTCGGTGGTCTTGGGATAAAGTGCACGCCTCAGGACACAAAAGTCCTAGGTTCAAACCCAAGCGAGGTTGACGTATTTTTCTCGAGAGATGAAAATCCTTAGCCTAGCTTAATTCGGAGGGTAAGTAAGGCCGTCAGTCTCATGTCAATTGTGGCATGTAAAAGAAGCGTAGCAGTTTTATGAAAATACCTTTCCCGACAAAATTGGTAGTAACATTGGCTCTAGAGTATTGAAATTCTCATGTGCTGAAATAATCAGTCGGTTCATAAAATGCATGTTAATAGCTCAAATAAATAAAATAAATACAAAATTATATACAAGATTACGCTCGAGACACAAAGATTATCAAAAGTCATTTTCCTACATTATTTACTTAGCAGCAGCAAAATAAGAGTAAATTATACCGTTCTTTCCTTTTAAATAACTTTTTTTTTTTGCTTTTTCTTTAAAAATATGTTAATACTGTCTAACTGGTTCCCGTACTGCTATTTCCTAAAGTATAGTACAGGAAACCACTATATGATTCAACATCTGGTTAGAGCTGTGTTACCTACAAAAGTTAAATACTATCCGTGGTGTGGGAAGCACTCTTAAGATAGGAGCATAGTAAAATGAGCCAATGTACGATTGCTATATTTAACGTAAATAGATTATACAAGTCGATCATTTTTTTTCTATAAATACCTCAGATGCTGGTGGGTCTAAAAATATAGTTGAGTCCCGGGGTAGATTCTTGACTTAGACGAGGGGAAAAAATTACCTTTTTATTAAATTGGGGTTATTCCTTCCACAGATGGCCCAAGAACAGTTTTTTGTTGTAGTTTATAAAAAAAGTTTGTAAGTAGTTTTGGATATAATTGTAAAGATCAAAATATTCACATTAAATTAATATAGCATATAATTAAATATATTATTTATTTTAGATCATTTCAACATATAGATCAACTAGTATGTGTTTAAAAATAAATTATTTTGTAGAAAAAATAACAAATATTAAAAATTAATAATCGCTTACATGAATTAGGCTGATTTATGACTATACGACTTTTCACCGTGTGCCGTGGGTCTTGCGCCGTGCATACTAAAAGGACGCGCCGTCGATCAAATGGCTGGATCGTGAAAAGCCGTGACGCGGCTTAATGACGTGTTCCCCTGCTAGCTACTCTCATGTTGCCATGAGAAATTGTTGTATCTGTAGACTACTATATGTATGCAAAGAATAAAAAAGAGTTAATGAATCAGGAAGAGGGTTTACACTTTAAATTTTCAAAGACCAATTTAATGGTGCTTTATTCACTTTGTATCAAGATTTAAGAAAGTATGAGAAAAATATATTCGTCTACTTTATAATGTCAATCATTAGCGGTGAAATTTTATTTGTTTAAGAGGGGAGAAGGGGAAGAGGCATAAAAGTATTTTAGAGACTTACCTTTCACCCTATCAGCCAACCTGCCCCCCAATATCTTTGGTTTAATTAGCTGTTCCTAAGAGCTATGTATAATGGTCATCCCCAATTTTTTTAAAATTAGATTATTTTTATAAACTATTTTGAATTAATGTTCCCCAGAATTTTTTTAAAATGTGTATTCTTCTAAAAACTATTTGGAAGGGCCATACTTAAGTAAATTTTAAAAAAATCGTATGCTTGTAGAAGTTATTTTGAGTAGTCCTCGCTTTGGGTTAAACAAAATCAGAGTTTTAAAGAAGTTAATTAAAGCTGTACACCCTACTATACACTTTTTAAATTTGGATGAACCTAGAAGCTATTTAGAGTGATTATAACTTTAATTTTTCTGACAGATGCCCCTATAAGCTTTTTGAAGTGTTCTTCTCAAGAATTTTTTAAAAATGTTATGTATTTAGATGCTCTTTCGAATGAATGACACTCACCTGCTTAGTTTTTAAAATTGTAAGCTTTTAGAAGATACTTGGTGTTGTCTTTTTCTGGCTAATTGATATGCATCTAGAATTTATTTTGAGTGGTCCTCTTTTGGCAAATTTTAAAAATGTGATGCCTCTAGAAATTGTTTGTAGTTTAGTGCAAGTCTTTTGCTTCATATTAGAGAGTACCATTCGTATGTTTTCGTTTTAAATCAAAATTCAACTTTGCCGGTCAGTAAATTGATATTAAGACATGACTTATGTATATTTGAAAAACGTTTACGTAACGAACGCAACCAACCCGTTTTCAAGTCTAATATTCACACACATTTAACCTTTGAATATATATGTTTGTGGAGAAGGCTAGTATTTGTATCTAAGTGTATTTTTTTGCTACCTTAAAACTAATTTATAATATTTATCTTTCAATATCCCTAGCCACAGGATGGGTGCATTCTTTAAAACCTTACCTTATCTTAAATACAAAACTAATTGTTAATCTTCTTTTGTAGAAATTTTTAATGAAATGTTTATATTTTAATTTGATATGTTTGTTTTAAATAATTATTTTTAAGTCTTATTTATATTTATTTGTAATAATTAAATTAGGATCATGCCCTTCAAATCTTCAACTTGTAGCATTCAGCGACATGAGTGTACAAATAAAAGAAATTAAACTTGCCCCCATCATACTGCAGCTGATGTCAACAAGGAACACTAACGCGAGTTGCTATCAAAACACACCTACTCAGCCGTACGTTGGATGTAATACTGAACCCCTATTGTGTATTAGATTTGTGCCATAGATCTTTTGTTGTGAAGATGTTCTACTCACCCCTAATTTAGGAGGAGCTTTGGACTGAAAAGAACATTCTCGATGTATATTCTCATGCGCGTGTGTGCCTACCCACCCCTTTTTCCCGTCGTTCTTTTTCTGGGTTGCGTTGA
Organism: Timema douglasi; assembly: GCA_901482245.1. Lineage (NCBI taxonomy): Eukaryota > Metazoa > Arthropoda > Insecta > Phasmatodea > Timematidae > Timema > Timema douglasi. The sequence continues at coordinate 58,356 of CABEEJ010004133.1, forward strand.
ATATATAGTGGCGTCTGAGCGATCAGACATCACTCTTGGGCGTGATCAGATTGGGAGCAGGAGAAGCTTTAGCTTCGAGTAATATAAAATGTAAGATCAACACTTCCTTTCGGCTTCATTAATATTTCTTATTTATATCATGTAAACTTCTTATTCAAAATTCCTTTTTTTGGTGATTTAATCTTAAAGTTATAATAATCGAGAATACGCTCGACTTCACTTCTAAGTCGATTAGTTGCACGATGAAGACATTTATATCAATGATAGATCTTTTTTTTGTTCTTCGATAAATTAAAAACGATCGACTATAAACTTTAGGATTTTTACGATTTGTTACCATTGACAAAGAGTCGGTTTTGAATCTCATGAATATTGTATTATTCGGTCTCTTGATAATAAATTTAAATATGTTTATGAGTTCAGTAAATCTTTTAAAATTAAATGATTGTTCTTTTATCCATGACGTATCAACGTTAACTTTTTGCAATTTGTTATGACAAAATGGTATAATTGTTAATAAAAAATAAAAAAAGTAAATATTTGGGTAGAATTTAAAGTTAATATTATGTGGCTAGTTAATCTGTTATATAGATCTATAATTTAAATGTTTGGGAGAAATATTTTGTATAACTATCCAACTAAGGATAAACCTTTTGATGACCTATTTTCTTGTAACACATGAACTCGTAACTAATTTTTTAGATATTGTTTTTTTAAGTGATCAAAGCCATTTTACAGTATAGGGCTAATCTATGATAATGGCGATTTTTCTAAAATATTAAATTTTGTTTAATAATATAAACCATGCTGGTTTTCCATAAATTTATTCATATATATATTGCTTGCATACGCTAATGATGTCTTAAATATTTCGTAAATGTCAATTTTGTCATATTATATTAATTATATATTTTTTCAAAGGATTGATTGCCTGTTAAATAAATACCAACTTGAAAACATTTTCTATTCTTATTAATAACTTTAATACACCATATCCTAGGTATTTTATTTTATGTGTGTTATTTATTGAGTCTTTATTCTGGTGCACCTTTTTTAGAGATTAATTCTTCGTTCTTCTAACTATCTCTGGAGATAGACCGTTCTCTTATTGAACTCCGCAACGGGTGGGAGTTGCGGGGTCTGAGTCTTGAATGTTTGTCCACAGACAATCAAAGCAAAGATCTCCAAGCACTCGCTCCTATTGCCATTTTTTGCCCCGTTATATTTGGACCTACTGTATTCCCCTTAATCTTGTTAAGGATGGTTCAAACTTCCTCAAATCCTAAAATATATTAGAAATTCTGGGGAAAAAATAATAATATTTCAGATTAAATTTACCATATACTAAATTTTGAATTTCATTTTCAATATATAATGGCTATAAGTGGTCTAGACCAAAATATATATAGGACTTATTGCGTATAACCCGAACGGGTAGAAAGACGCGGTGCTAATAATAATAATATAGGACTTACCTAATCGCCAAACCACAGTCCATTAATTTAAGACTTCATCTAACCAAAATGAAAAGCAGAAGAAATTAAATCAAATCACTGTGAGAAAGTTCGCTTAGGCTTCTTAGATACTGATCAAAATTCTTTGGTAAAATAAAAATATCGATTCTAAAAACAGTTTGTTCACACAATCACTTTACTTAATATATAGACCTAACTAAGTATTTATCAGGTTTTAGCGTTTGTGTATCATTTGTAAGCTATATTTATAGCATGGGGCATACTAAATTGTAGATGTTAACCTTAATTTATAAATACCTTATGCATACCCTTTTACTATCTTGATTAAATTATTTATCAACTTAGTATTGTATTTTAATATATATTTAAGCCCGATAGCTTATTTAACGATTTATTAATATCTATTTGATTAAAAAAATTGAACAATGCTCTAATCAAATCATTTGAGTAATAATAATAACATAAAAGTATCTGAGCTATATCAATCTTTAGGTCAGTTTTCGGAAAGATTAGCCAGTACTAATGCACCACTGACCAGGGGATTCCCAAAAGTAATAATCGTACACCCTTTTCTGTGGAGTCTCTTTCCATGTCTTGAAAAAGTGAAAAGATGATGATAGTGAACACAAGGGTATGGAACCAATGAATATCTTAACCTTATTAAGTCGAATTAATCAAACCCTGGTGACCATGGGAATTATTCAGCTTTCGAGAGAAAAAGATTCCGAATAACAGCCGGGATTCAAGCCCGGGACCTCTAGATAAGCAGAAAGAGGCTCTGACTATTATGCTACGAGGCTGGCTTGCATTTAAATAAAAACTATTCAATTTATTTGGTGAATATTATATATTCATAATTTATATTTGAAAAGTATTTTCATGGATGGATGAAATCCAATTTGTTAATCCAGTATTTAAATACGCCAGGTGTTTAAATATTTGTTGAATATTCACAATTTACTTTGAGGCTGATTTATATTATTTTTAAGGGATAAATTATGTCAAAAATATAATTTTTTAATGTGAGGTTTAATCGACTCTCAATCAAAATTTAATATCTTTAACAACTTTAATTCCTGAATATAATTTTGTAACTGGGTCAAAACATATGTAATTGCACTAGCAAAGATTGTATGAGAAAAGTATAATTTACAGTAAATGTAGGCCTACATGCATTAATCTAAAGAAACATTTTAAATATCATTAAGGCAGGAGAAAGGGGAGGGGGGACCCACTACACCCTACTGAGATTCAAACTCCAAGATTTACGTCACAAGCATGCAAGATTAGACAAGCGTGAAGTTTATTTCCCAGTTTAGGTTCATGAAAATGTATTATTTACTATTTACCCATACACAATAATTTAAGTACTGACATATAACTAAAAACAAACTTAGATATTATAAAAAACTAATATTAATCGACACTAAAAAATTCTAGCGGATGGTGGAGGTTCGTATATCGGTTGGAAGTACTGAGGGTGCTTATCACTAAATGGTTTTCCACTTTCCCTCCACACAAATGTGGGTACAATTACTTTTAATATATTCTTTATATCCCCAAAAACATTAGCGTAGTTAGTACATAAGCGTATAACCGGAAAGGGTAGTAAGACGTGCTATTAAAAAAATCCGGAGGTTAAAAAGGAGGGAGAGGACAGATAGTATTGGTGTTCCAAGTTCACTGGCATAAAGAATATACTTGTCGTAAGACAGAACGTCTAATCATTATAGTAATCATCATAATAACATTTAACTATAACTTGTTATATACACTATTTTGAGGCTTATTTTGATTGATAATTGGGCCCAGTTGGAATTAAATACTTCATATCTCAAAATATTGTAAGACCACTATTATTGCAACAAAGTGTCATGAGTTTTCATAAATAACAATGTAGCATCAACATTTATATTATAAATAAGATTTCAATGTCGTGTCTGTTCTCGAGAGCCCTTCGGGGCTGGAGTCAACTGTTTGTCCATTTATGATTATCGTGATTTATTCATGTTTATAGTTATATGTTTAAGAAAATTAATAAAAACCTTGCAAACAAACAAACAAAGATTAATAATGGTTTATAATGTTAGATTATATAGTCCTTGAAGAACTTGTTAGGAATACTAAAGATATATTGTAATGTTGCCACTGAAGAAATTATTCTAGCTATCAAAATTGACAACATTCATGAAATGTGGAAGCTGTATAGTTCACACCACAGCTTACAATTTCAAAAGAAGATCTCGTGACCTTTGAACTGTCAATAAAATATATACAACTGGTGGGTAAACAATATGTTCTTTGATTAACCTTGGTTTCTATTTATCCTACTTTAACATTATTTACATAGCGCGCATCTTTCCCTCATCACAATATCGTTCTTTAAATCCTGGGTGCTATCGTAAAATGTAAACTTGCACAATACTTTATGCAAAAAATATACAAACAAGATTATAATCAGGTATTTAAATGGATGAGGTAATCTCATTACTAGGAGTTGTACTTTTGACTGTAACATGAGCTATGAACTCAAAAATAAGGCAGACGAACTTCAAGGACTTGATTCAAAAGAATATATCAAAGAAGATGAAGCTAAGTCGGGAAGCAAATTCAAGCAGTATTTGGCTGCTATAATATGTAAGTTGAGACCCAAAGCTTATTATTTTTAGCTTAATACCTAGGTGGTTGATTACATTATTGGATGTGTGTTTGGTTGAATCAATAGTGAGAGAAGGACAACAGTGTCGTCTCGTAGAATGTTGATATTGAAATAATAGTGTGTCCAATCTATTTCCTGAGAATTTTTCTAATAATTCAGTAGAACAGTCATTGACCAGGCATAAACGGAAATAAATTTCCCACGTAAGTTGAGTAGAGCAGAGCTTATATATGATTGGTCAACAAATAATAGGTACAGTTTAAACAAGCTATGCCTACCCTGGGAAACAATCTATGCTACGCCACTGGAAACCAGGGCTTTCCCGTGTAATTAATGAGATCTAATTTTAAATTCATGGTGTTTTGAATACATATCTAGCTATTCTTCTATTGCACCTGATTTTCCGTTACTCAGATAATAAATTAAACATGATATACACTAGATCAGTATTCACTTATGTTATCTGAAGTCAAGCTATTCTATAAAAAAATATTTTTTAATTCCATTAACAGTTATGTATATTTGTAGTTTATCTAAACTCTTATAATTAAGATAATTTTAATTGGGAACAGTTATGAATTTACTCTAAATTTATTAGCCACTGCTATATTCAGAAAAATAGAACACTTCCACAGAGAGATGGCTATATTCTCCTCTAGCAATTAGAGTGGATGTGTCTTGATCCTACAGCACATTCAGCTTCCATATCACACATGGTATGAATATAGTATATATAAACCCTTAGAAAATATAACAATAGTTTTGTATATACGCGATTGTACTAGTTTACAATATTGTTAGTGTAATTCTATAGAATACAACATGATCTATCAAAACCTATGGTTAGAGAAATATAAAAATTTTGTGATGTTAATTATGGTTAAATATACTTTATTTGCCTCAAAAAACCTCAATAAAAATGTTCAAGTTTTTTTTACAGTAATCATAATGCTAAGGAAGGTCCCCTCCAATATTTATTTTAGAACAAAAGTTTGTTACTCCGTTAAAAAGTACAAAAGTTCTACAAAAAGAAATGGAATAAATAAGTTGTCTAAAACCATTCTCTATTAGCTTATACAGCCTTTTAATAAACTTTCTTATCCTTTCAGGCAGCATCTTGCCCTTCGCTCAGGGTACTGTGGTGGGATGGCCGTCAACAACGCTTCCTCTCCTCCAGTCAAAAGACAACCCCATCGGTAGCACACCAATGACAGAAGAGGATGCTTCGTGGATAGGATCACTGATATGTATAGGAGCTATCCTATCCGTGCCAGTATTCAGCTACTTAGTTAACAATCAAAGTCGGAAAATCGCGGGCTACAGTGCTGCACTTCCACTAATACCAAGTTGGCTTTTAGTGATCTTTGCCAACTCCAAGAGCATGCTTCACTCAGCTAGATTTATAGCTGGCCTGAGCTGTGGAGGGGGTACAGTTGTAATTCCCTTGTTTGTAGCTGAGATATCCGAAGATAGCGTAAGAGGTGCTTTAAGTACTCTAACAGTGCTATTCTTCAACGGCGGTATTCTCTTCGCGTACTGCGCTGGCTCCTATTTTCGATTCCACTCACTGGCCTGCATTTGTTTGACTCTTGTTATCTTATTCCTAGTTTGTTTCTACTTTGTCCCTGAATCTCCAGTCTTCCTTATGTCCAAAAACAGACGAAATGAAGCGGCGGAATCGCTCAGGTGGCTTAGAGGTGACGATCAAAGAGCAATCTCAACGGAGATAGTCAAGCTGAGACGCATTTCGCAAGAAAACCGGGAAAGAATGGAGGCGACGGGACTCAAGGAAGCGTTACTGTCAAGAGCAACCATCAAAGGGCTGGCCATTGGTCTGGGACTATGCCTAAACCAACAGCTGTCTGGACTATATGCTGTCCTAGTCTACACGGTGAACATCTTCCAGGAATCTGGGAGCAGCGTGTCCCCTTACGTTGCCACCATCCTGGTCGGCATCTTGCAGATATTTGGGAGCTATATCGCCTCCTTGCTGGTGGACCGTGCTGGGAGGAGGCTGCTGCTGGTGTACTCCAACTTGTGCATGACGGTGTGTTTGGGCTGTCTCGGGTCGTACTTTTATTTGAAAGAGTCTACAGATGTGAGTGCTTATGGGTGGGTACCCGTCGTTTCCCTATCCACGTTCATAGTCGCCGTATCCATCGGTCCCGGGGCGCTGTTCTTCCTCATCGTGTCTGAGGTGTTCTCCGAGCGGGTGAGGAATATCGCGACGACGATTTGCGTGTGCTCCTTGTGGTTGATGATGTTCCTCGTGGGTAAATTCTTCGGTGACGCCGTGAATGCGTTGGGTCTTCACGGGTGCTACTGGGGTTTCTCATTGTGTTGCGTGATTGGAGCAATGTTTTCGTTCTTCTACGTGCCGGAAACCAAGAACAAAAGTTTGGAAACGATCCTACGAGAGCTGAGTGGTGAGAAAACAGAACAAGTCGTCTTACGTTCACAAACTAAAAATTTTAAAGAAAAAGAACTACAAGTGGCTCCGTAAAATTTAAGACATCATAGTATAAAAATATTTTAATATGTATTCAACTATAACCTTGCAAGATAAAATCTATTCGTTTAAATATTGTTGAGAAATTATTACCGAACATGGGGAATCACCCAAGAATCTTTGTATTAGTGTGGCGATGTTAAGCCATTATGGTATTTAAATGAGTCATGAATAGCACTGGTCATGGAATGAACCATATTAACTTAGCGATAGAACATAGGCACGCTAAAAATCTAGGGTTTAATTTTCATGCCAGTTGTGTTTTGTCAAATAGATGTAGATTATTACAAAAAACTGCAGCAAATCCCTGGTAAATGTTAATTTCAATGTATTGTGAAATTCTTTAGATCTGAATTTCCTGTGAGGGGCTCAGATATCCCCTCAATCTACCCTTGTTCCACTTTGGTTTATCTCTTAAGATAGTGCCATAGGTCAAAGTAAAGCTGCTACTTTTGAATCTAGGTTTTAGTGATAAATAATCAATTTTAAAAACACATCCGAGAACTTCTATTATTAGTCTTTCAAACTTATTACTACTAATAATAATTATTATCATATTTTTATTTCAAGCCAACACCTTAGTTCAGTCGGTAGCGTGTTTGTCTACTGAGCTAAGGGTTCCGAGTTAGACTCCAAGCATGGCTGAAAAGTTGTCATTGGTGAAATGTGGGCTTACAATTTCACAGTGATGGATTAACAACCAGCGACTGGATGTTGTGCCTGTTCTAGTTTTAGGTTAGGATATAAGACACATAAAGCCACGGCAGGCCTAGCAAGCCGGTAGTGGAAAATATATGGTTTTAAAAAAACCTGACATAGACCACAAGTTGTAAACAGCGATGGATGAAAAAAAAATTGTATCTCACTCATTTTACTCATTCTTTCGTGCTTATCAAGTTATTTTAGTTACAATTATTACTGACGTAAATAAACTGTACCCTATTATCCGATATATTATATTAATAGGTAGCAAGTTTTTACATTGATTTAAGGATCACGAGTTAGATTCACAGTATGGCCCCAAAAAGTTATATTTAGTGAAATTGGGGCCTCCCCATAATAGTGGTTTAGTGATTAGGTACTTTGTATGTTCTAGAATACAAACAGAGTTAGTTCATATAAGACTTTGCACTCATATTTTAAACAGGAATTAAACAAACTAACCAAGAAAATATTGATCCCTAGACAATATAGGCAAACTATTGGTAGATATTAATGTAACATTTTGGCTGAGAGGATGTAGTGATCTTTTATCAACTATTACTTTCTCTATGTGAGACAGGATTAAGTTCAAAATTGCAGTAAACTTTTTTTTCAAATTCATTCCGTATTTTCGGATTTATATTTTTTAATGTGGAAATTTAATGCCAAATATTTAAGGGCTTATAAGACCTCTCAATGGGTTTTACGGGGTACTTGAGCTCACCCATCACCCCTTTTGTGCACACCTATGAAAGTAAAAAAAACAACCTCCTAACATATTTTTGTTAGTGAAATTTTGCGACACACTAGGGACGTCTTCCAAGTTGAGAAACCCAAACCTGCCGCTTTCATCACTGGCAAAATAACGAACGTGCGTGAGGTATCGGCCGCCTTATCAACGACAATATACTGACAGCAAGTTCTCAAACGATTTCAGTCGCGATGATAATGGGAGGGGAAAAGGGGGTGGGAAGAGGAAACTCTATACGTATAAAGGTGACCACGTGCGCAGACATGTCCCACGTCAGCTACTTTGTCACAAGGGGGACCTAACAAAATCGTGACTTCGCAGTGACAGGCTAGGTAGGAGGAGAAATGGACAAGTCTTGAGAGATCTGTTCTTTACTCCTAAGTCACAGGAAGGCGAAGGGCGATAGTATGTATATATATATATATATATATACTATTTTGAAGACATTTTGTGAAAGATGGATAGGGGTCAATGAGAATGGAAGTGAAGAGAAGGGGGTGTCGACGAAACTGCCATGACTTGGCGCGTGATAGCTTGACATGATAGGTTACAAGAATAAGAAAAGGATTTGCTTGAACTTTGATGGTTACTGCGATACCGCGTCCGTTCACTTTAGCTCTCTGCGGAGAGGTTGTACCACACAAGTGCCGTGTAATGGAGTATTACCAGAATACATTGAGATTGTAAAAACCGGTGCTAGTTCAAATCTCTGTCAGGTGTTTTTTTTAACGAAAAAGCTTCTCACTCTCCTTTCAAGCAAATGGGAGTGTATTTTTTCTAAATTATATCTACCACAGGGCTAGTGGAAACATTTTGAAAGTGAAGGGCTTAACTTTTATTTGGGGTCTAGGTACCCTCTCAAGGGAACATTTTAAGCCTTGAATTACTCTATGCCTATTTGAGGGAGCTTTTAATACAACACTTTTGTTTTTGTGCATAAAATAAAAACTTTTCTTTTCGGTTCACATTGGAATTAGTTTGACTGTATTAGACTTGACGTATAAATAATATGATAATAGTTTTTGTAATTTTAGTGATTCTAGTAAAATTCTAAAAGAAAATATTAGCCTTCTTACTGTGTTATTAAAATAGCAATCATGTAATACATAAATATTTATAGGGAATACGCTTGACTATGGTCATATATCTCTTGACAAGTATTGTGACGATAGTGGAAAATTATGGTAGACAAATTAGACGTGAATATTTTATTCGTTTTTTAAAGATGAAAATTAGGTGAATTATCTGTATTGGATTAAAGCCGTGTCTTGAAATATTGGGGTGAGGAGAAGAGTAAGGGCCTTAATATAAGCCCAGAGAGTGGTGCATAAATGGGGGGCACGGGGGTAGATTTTACTCCCACTCTCCAAAAAATTTAAGGGGGGCTAAAAGTATAGCTCTTACCCCTCCCCCTAAATAATATAATATGACTTTTAGATAATGTAAAGATATTGTTGTTGCAAGATACAAAGTTCACACTAAGTTGACATAGTAAAAATAAAATTTGCTTGGAACACACACACACTGAAGAGGTTTTCAACATTTTGATAGTGATACCAACTACAGTAAGCCCACGCCTTCTTTCGTGCTGACTGACAGCTCACAGCTGACTTCTGACAGTCAACATTTAGGTATATAACTAAATTTTGACTGTCAGAAGTGACAGCCTATAAACACATGTTTTTGCAGATAATATGGTTCGGCGTAGGGATACATAATTTGGTCTAGTAACTTTTCAAAGCCGTCAGCTGTCATTCAGCACCAAAGAAGCCTTGGGGCTACTGTACATCAACTACTGCAGCAAGAATTTTTTCAATGCTTGAACGCATAGAAAACTATCTTCACCCCACGATGAGGCAACATAGAGTAAATTCTCTGTATCTGCTTAATTCATACCCTGAGAGGATCAACAAACTTGAAATTGCAAAAATAGTTAGTGTTTTTACAGCTTTTAATTTCATTTTAACATCGCATATTACTGCCCGTTCGGGTTATACGTTTAAGTAATAATTAAGCGAATGGATTAGGAACTGGGATGGTAGAATTTAGAGGAAGTGAGTCCGCATTTGTGTGGAGGGAGAGGATAAAACCATTTAGGAAAAACCACCCCCAGTTCACCCGACCGAGATTCGAATCTCGATCTCTCCATCCTCGGCAGTCAAGCTCAACACAATACTAGCGCGTTAGCCAACTACGCCACCAAGGCGGGTGTTTTATAGCTATTATCGAATATAAGGCAAAGGTGTTTGGAAACCTACTTTAATTTTTAATGTTTCATAATTTTTAGTTGAGCCGCGTCAGATATAATTTTTCCTAATTTGTTTTGTATTTATTATGCCTAAATTAAGTAAGGAAAAGGTACAATAGGACCATTAAAAACACATATTCCTGAACTTTTTTTAAATCCCAAAAATGTTATTCCCTATAACAGCACATTACTATATTTATCCCCAAATAAAAAAGTCCTTGTGCCACTGGTCCCAGACTCCATCCCCCACCTTCCAGATAAAAACTGGTGTGTTCAAGCGCCCCCAAATTCCTCAGTTCTGGAGACCCTAAACCCCTAAACCCTCTTCTTTACCAATCCCAATAGTGTAAATAAATGGATTAAATAGACTGGAAGGGTAATAAGATGTATGGATATTAATACAATTATTGTTACCATGGAATTATATTGACACACATATATATATGCGTGTCTGGCTACATCAGTAGTATCCCAGTTTGTGAGAAGATTTTCCGGTACTTTTGTAACTTTATCCAGGGGACGCCCAGATGTACTTATCGTACATCCTTTCCGTGGAAGCTCTTTCCATGTACCAATGAGATGAAGTGATGATGATAGCGAATATGAGGGTGTGAAACCAGTGGAAACTCTTTAAACATAGTTTATCTAACAAGGGGAAGCCACAACGTTCGGATCACGGATTATCTTCAAACTTTGTACACTTATATTAGTACATTAGGACAACATAATGAGCAAGCAGTAAGGCGTACTACTTAGGCGTTTTCGAGAAAATCGCAAGAGAAGTTTGACGCGTCGAATATGTACCGGTGCGTTGCGACTATAA
>CABEEJ010004134.1:0-22742 GCA_901482245.1 Timema douglasi
ATAATATGTTCTAAGGGGACACACCCACCCCAATAATATGTTCTAAGGGGACACACCCACCCCAATAATATGTTCTAAGGGGACACACCCACCCCAATAATATGCTCAAAGGGAACAAATACCCCTAGCCTCTCAATAATGAAGAGAAAGAGAGCATGAGTCAACACTTATCGGTAAAATACTAAGGTGTTTTAACTTAAAGCTATGCCCCATTTGAAACTCTGATTCTGCTGGAAAGGCCGGTTTTTTCCTCTACGTAGTCTTACACACTCGCTTTTAGCCCACTAGTACCTCAGGATTTTTTTTACCACCACGTATCACTACTAGTTTGGGTCAAAAGCATATATATTATAGTAATTACGATAGTCTGGTAGGGATAAGGAAATAAGAATTTAAATAAAACGCAGTGCAAAGATAGTGGGAATAACCCCTTCTCAGTACACCCGACAGGTATTCGAACCCTAACCATTCCGTCAATGGCAAACCAGACTAGATGAGCTTAACATTTAGATCGCTTTTGTTGGTGTGCTTGATCTCCATTACTGGATCAATATCAATAACACCCGCTTAGGTGGCCGCGTGATCTAACACACTACTTTCGTGTTAGACTAGACTGCAAAGGACAGGGAGATCGGAGTTCGATCCCGGTCGGGTACACTGAGGGTGTTTTTTTCCTAAATGATTTTCCACTATTCCCCCACGTAAATGCGGGTGCAGTTCCTCTCAATTAAGCCTTCATAATCCATAACCCATTAGTTTAACTAGTATATAGACGTATAACTCGTACGGGTAATAAGACGTGGTGCTAAAAATTAATATATATATATCGGTAACCACTACTGTCGAAACTAGGGATGTAGAGCAAGTATAAATACTTTACTAATATCGATATTTTCCTTTTGATACCAATATTGTTTTACTAGAAACTTGTTTTTCGATACTTTGCTCAGAAGGGTGCTTAGGGTGCTTACACTCCGTTTTCCGATCGGTATCGATGGAAGCATTCATTTGTTTAAAATACATGTAATGTAATATGATGTGATAATTAAGCTTATTACACCCAAGAGTCCGATTAAAGGTCGGTAAACGAGCCATACCGGGCATGTCTAACTTGCGGCCGGATGTGGCCCGATCAATGATGATAAGGCCGGTACGTAGAACTTTGGAAGAACCAACTTAAGCCTACAATGCCACCCGATTCTTATTTTTATAAGCGTAGTAGAAATAAACATGTTAGGGTTATGACATTTGGAAGTTGGGCATTATTTCGGAAAATCTAACTTGTGAGGTTGGTGTATCAAATATTTACTCGCCAGGACAGTTTTGTAAAAAAATTGTTAAATATGTGCTATGTTTGGCAACACATGGGTGTGTGAACAGGTTTTTTTTTATCTTATGTAAAAGAACAAACAGTTGAGAAATCACAGCTCACGGTCACGCACTTATCATTATGAAAGTGACTTCAACACTAAATGTAAAGCCTACCACTCACACAAGTGCTGCAAATAAAAAGTTTCATATTTCTTAGTAAAAAATAGGGGTTAGGTCTTAAAATATATATTATATTTATGTAATTTAAGATGCTGGCCTCTGACAAGACATCCTGTGAATGTGGGGAATACCAGGCCTCCACCGTGGTTCGGATTCCACGTTAAACTGTAGGTCCTCCATTTCATCTCACAATCACCCTACCATTACACATTAGCGTAAGTGCGTATAATCCGAACGGGTAGTAAGACGCGGTGCTAATAATAATAATAATAATAATAATAATATGCTGGCATTTTTATTTATTTTTTAACACCGCGTTTTACTGCCCGTTCGTGCTATACACTTATGTACTAATTACGCCGATGGTTATAGAATTAGGGAGGTTATATTTAAAGGAAGTGTGCTTTCATTTGCGTGGAGGGTGGAAAACCACCCTCAGTAGGTCCTACACCGGACCTAGATTAGAGCCTTGATCTCCCCAATCTATGGCAGGCTAGTCTATTGCGAGAGCAGCGCGTTGACCAAATTTTCAATGTCGCCCTCATGATCAAACGAGTTTGACACGCCTGTACACATAACTAGGCTCTATATTACAATATTGCGATAATATTTTATTTATTACATTTAATGATTGTCCTCTTCCTATACCGTATATTATAATATAATACAAAGATTTTATTCGTTGTTACTAGATACGTTTTATAAATATAGAGAAAAAAAATCAACATTCCCTTACATAAAAATCCTAAAGGACAACATGACATTCAAATTAAATTTCCTGCTTACTCCTTCGATACAGATATTTGTCATCAATACATTTCTTTCGATACCACATACTTAACCGTGAACCTTTTGAGTTTTAATCCAGGCAAGTAAAAGTTGAACGCAATTTTGACTTCGTTCACATTCACAATCCATCTACACTGAAAGGTCCCTTGACAGATTAGACTATGGCCCTATCTCCATAGCGAAATAATTCAAGGTAAGCGCGTTACCTTACAGGGTAAACGAAGTGTATGTTAAAGACTACAATAGTAATAACAAATACAAACACATCGGTTTTCGGCCAACGCTGATAACTTATTCCACGTATTGTTTGTATTATTTTATAAGGTATTGATAATATTTATCAAAAGTGACAGCTCCAGATAACATGACTTTACATATGAATCCATGAAGGTAGATCTAGTAACATTTTCTAGCAGTCAGGTATGTCAATTCATAAGAAAATTGCGCTGTAACACCCGCACTGGTAGACACACATGATCCTAATTTGTCGTACTCGTCTAGTCAGGCTGACTGGCGACGTGGAAATCAGAGATCGAATCTCGGTCGAGAGTATTGAAGGCGCTATTTTTTCCTTGAATGCTTTCCGCTCTCCCTCCAGTAAGTGAAGGTACATTTACTTTAAATCCTACCTTCCTCATCAATGCCCCATTAGTGTCACTACAGGATATAGCCAGAGTGGGTAGTAGGAGCTTGTGGAAAACACTATATTATTATTATTATTAGCACCGCGTCTTACTACCCATTCGGGTTATACGCACTTACGCTAATGTGTAATGGTAGGGTGATTGTGAGATGAAATGGAGGACCTACAGTTTAACGTGGGATCCGAACCACGGTGGAGGCCTGGCATTCCTCACATTCACAAGATGTCTTGTCAGAGGTGAAGGAAGGGTTGAAAACACTATAAAATATTGTTAGACATATGAATACATTAAAGTATATCTATTCAACCTTTTTTATTTGCCAGATAAGATTCTTTCCTTGAAAACAGTACTATATATTATTTTGTATGAAGCTTTGAAGGTCAAATTTCATTTGGTGAATTCGACACCCACAATAACCTTCGCGGTTTGTTATGGACAGCAACCCGCCTCGGTGGCGTAGTTGGCTAACGCATTAGTCGTGTTGAGCTGCTCGACTGCTGAGGACGGGGAGATCGAGGTTCGAATCACCAATTCCTAATCCATTAGAGTAATTAGTACTTAAAGCGTATAACCCGAACGGTTAGTAAGACGCGGTGCTAATTATTATTATTATATTATTATGGACAGCTTTGAAAGGTTTTATTAAATAAAATATATTTCAAAATATAATGATTTTTATATCAGCTACCAAACAGTATTTTAACACCGACTAGTACCCGCCTCGGTGGCGTAGTTGGCTAACGCACTTGTCGTGTTGAGCTCGACTGCTGAGGACGGGGAGATCGAGGTTCGAATCTAGGATCGGGTGAACTGGGGTGGGGGAGTGTCCTAAATGGCTTTCCACTCTCCCTCTACGCAAATTCGGGCTCACTTCCTCTGATTCAACCTTCTCCATTCCTAATCCATTAGCGTAATTAGTACTTAAAGCGTATAACCCGAACGGGTAGTAAGACGCGGTGCTAGATAAAAAAAACACCGACTAGTGACTTAAGCCATACATAAAACGTAAGAATCAATAAATTCAAATATATCAGCATTATTTAATATAGAGTGCTTTGTTTTTTTCCTGCTAACATTTCTCTTTGTTTGAATAACTTAATAAATAATTTTAAAATTAAAAGTTTCGTTATGTGACAACAACTATCTTAGTCGACCCCGCTGGTCTTGGGGTAGAGTGCTTGCCAAAGAACCCTATGTTCCTTGGTTCAAATTCAGCCGGAGTCAACGGATTTTACTTGAGTGATAAAAATCCGTATCACAATTATTATTATTTTTTATTATTTTTTAGGCGAAGTAAAGCCGTCGGTTTCATGTCGATTGTGGCATGTAAAAGAACCCTGGAAAGTATGTGAAAATACTTTTCCCGGCAAAAATAGTAGGCCCTTCCACTCTCGCTCATAGAAATCCTCGTGTGTTGATATAATCGGTCGGTTCAAAGATAATATTTATATAACTCAAATAAATCCAAAAAATATATCAAATAATATTAATATCTTACCTTCGACTTCTCTTCGCGATAAAAAAAAAATGTTCATTTCCCTTTACCCCAACCCCCCCATCTTTCTCTCTCTCTCATATATAAATATATTAATTATTATTATCATTATTATTATTATTATTATTATTATTATTATTATTATTAGCACCGCGTCTTACAACCCGTTCGGGTTATACGCACTTACGCTAATGTGTAATGGTAGGGTGATTGTGAGATGAAATGGAGGACCTACAGTTTAACGTGGAATCCGAACCACGGTGGAGGCCTGGCATTCCACACATTCACAAGTTGTGATTAATACAAGTCTTGTCAGACGTGAAGGAAGGGTTTGGTAATCAGATAAATCTATGCCGGGACCGAGGATTGAACCCCGGCCATCAGCACAGAAGTCTGACACCTTACCCCTAGACCGCCAGGTCACCCCATATATTAGTTGAGGTATTTAACGAGCACACTTTATTTTTATCAGCACAAGACTTACAAACCATATTAATTCTAGACAAACAAAACACCGAAATCACCTTGAAAGGAGAAACCCAAATTCACCAATGATAGATTTGTAAATTATTCTAGGAATCGAAACTGGTACGCTTAGGCCTAACCAAGACCCACTTTGGTCTAAGTCACTACTCTCGCAGTAGACTAGATTGCAGATGACGGGAAGATTGAGGTTCGAATCCCGGTCAGTTGTACTTAAGGTAGTTTTTATAAAATTGTTTTCCAGTCTCCCTCGGCGCAAATGCGGTTACACCTATAAATATAACCTCCCTCATCCCTAAAACCATTAGCACAATTAGTGCTGAACATTTTGTAAGATGCGTTGTTAAAAAAAAATCACTAAATAAGCAAATGCTTTCCTATTGAGCTAAGGTATCCAACTAGTTTTAGAGTCTTCTGTAACTGTTAGATACTGTCTATCTACCTTATTTTTGCTAGACAATAAATATGTCACAGTTTTCATATCCCTTTTTTTACAGGTCTTTCAACCGGGCTAACAACATTTAATTGCATTAATTGGGTAGGGATCAAGAAGATATAATTAAGAAAGGAAAAAAAAAAGTCCTCTTATTTATACAGAGAGAGAGTGGCCCATCAGGGGAATAGTATCCTATAAGGATTCGAGCCCCGGCCATCCAGACTAGACTAGCGTGGCGTTTAGTCCGCGTGACCATCGAAGCGGGTAGTATAAAGTCAAGAAATCAAGGTACATTATTTACAAATCAATGCCAATCAAAAGCTTCTGAGCATATTTCTGAGTCTTATATATAATAAAAATATTTATTTTCTTGGCAAATAATTTAAAATTACTTCATAAGATATGAGAAATCCTTAAGTTATGAAAATTAAAAGGGGCAAACTACCAAGAATATTTTCGTGCTGAATTATAAACAATTAGTCAACTACTATCGCGTGAACTGCCGACTATAATCTACAGTTAGCAAAACAATCCTAGCTATCATGGAAAATTGTACGTAATTTGGTAGTAGAACATATCCCCAGTTTTCACGGATTTTTTTTTATTACAAATGCATGCGAAGAAGAAGCACATGTAGTATACCACTAGCAAATTGAACATGAATTTCCCCGTCCATGTTTAATGTAACTTGTTTTAATTAAATGTATTTTATCGATTTTTTTTCAATATGTCAGAATGTTTAATGCAGTAAGCTTTTAATTTTTCATACACAAACAATTTTCTAAAAACAAAAGTATTTTTGTTGTTAACATTTAGGCTACTATTCTCAAAACAAGGACGAAGCAAATAACAGTGTGAAATAAGCGACATATTTTTAACAGCAGATATTTCTCTGGTTATTTTGATCTAGTAGTCTCCATTATTTCAGTACAAGTTTATCTACCAAATTAAGTAGGAAAACAACGCTAGTGCGTATATGGCAGGCTATGCCACTAATGACCTTGGAGTGTTGATTTGATAAACGACAAGACGAAAGGAATTCCAAATGGATTTCACTCACCTTAACGTTCTTGAGCTCTAGTTTCATCTTTCCGACAAGGGCGTCTTTATCAGCGAGTTGTTTCCTCAGCGCTAAGATTTCTTCCTCGGAAGCAGCGGTCGCTGTGGCGATGGTCGCCTCAAGAAGATCGTTTTGGCGAGCCATTTCTTCTAAGCTAATCCTCAGCGCCTCATAATCAGCCGCTTCCACCATGTTGTTACCGTGGTGGCCCTTCCTGAAATTAGATGTTTTCGATTTGGGTTTAGCGCCGCTATCCAAACTGTTGACAGAGCCGCCAATGGGCCGGGGGGGTTCCAACCTCCTAGTGGGGGGCGTGGCAGCCCTTGAAGACACCGAAAGTGATCTCGCTTCATTCTGCAATTGATTATGAACATTCTTGCTACTGTTGGCACCGGCTTGTCTGCGAAACAACGACTTAAACTTCATCATAGTAAAAAAACCAGGCCCAAAGTGGCTACAAACTCCACGATGTAATTTTCGCACAAATTTAAAACGAAGCTATATTGCGTCGCCACAAACCATTTCATCAATCCGCAGAGTTCAAAAATTTCCAAATATTCTAGTTCTAAGCCCTCATTATCTCAAACGTACAAAACAAAAGCTCAATTAATATAAAACACACACACGATTTCTGTAAATCTCTGCATAAGATAAATAAAAGACACAACACAATTATTGCGTTTCGAGTAGTGCAAAACCAAACAATGTAGTCTTGAATCACATAAAACGAAAATACTTTGAAAGCATTGTCAAGAAGAAAAAAAAGTTTTCCAGACAAACTTAGTTTCCGCGACGAGAAAGGCGAACTGCGACTGACCCAGTTGAACGATGAACAATATAAAAGTTGTGACCGAGTGCACGCGCTGATTGGACCAGACGGCCGCTAGATGGGCTACTTGGACTGCTAACTACTGACGGCGGACTAACGCCAGACAAAACAGTTGCTCAAGAAAGTCTTACTCTGCAACGCTGTCGATGATGTATCCGTCTCTCTCACACTAGCAATCTGACATAGAGGTAAGACAAGGAGAGCAGTTGCCACCGGCTCTTTAGTACAGAACAGTTCTAAACGACACTAACAGAAATATTTAACTAATGACAAATGATCTTTCTCTTTACGGAACGTACGTTCGTGACTGTTTTCCTGAGGACTTCTCTGGTTTGCGACTAGGCACGATTCAAATGTAAACTTTAGATAAGGATAAGATTTACTGAGGCAGGTGTGAAAAACAAACATGATTTAGATAGCTTCGGCAGAGACCAGGACCTACTTTCAATAGGCACACACTTGAAAATGAATGAACAGAGATCATAACAGTTTGGATTCGTAGCAGATAAACTAAGTATTCTAGAAACGTTATATTGGTGACATCAAGAGTTTTAACCGGTGTGATCCAAACAATGTTTCTTTTTCCACCATGTCTTACTACCCATTCGGGTGGGCTGTACGCAATTTAATTATTATTATGTATTATTAGCACCGCGTCTTAATACCCGTTCGGGTTATATGCACTTACGCTAATGTGTAATGGTAGGGTGATTGTGAGATGAAATGAAGGACCTACAGTTTAACGTGGAATCCGAACCACGATGGAGGCCTGGCATTCCTCACATTCACAAGATGTCTTGTCAGAGGTGAAGGAAGGGTTTGGTAATCAGATAAATCTGTGCCGGGACCGAGGATTGAACCCCGGCCGCCAGCATAGAAGTCTGACACCTTACCCCTAGACCACCTGCTACGGATTTGTATCGCTCAGGAAACATCCGTTGACTTCAGTTTGGTTTGAACCCAAAAATATCGTATCCTGAAGGTATAATTTAGAGGAAATGTAAACACACCTGTGTTCAAGGATAGAAGGAAAGTTCTTATTACCCGATCAATATTCTATCCTTGACCTTCCCGCCACAGACAAACTAGACTTTACGAGGTTAATGCCCACCAATGCGGATGGTTACATTTAAATGCATACCTATATATACTTCGTTGATTGGA
The DNA here is from genome assembly GCA_901482245.1 of Timema douglasi. Taxonomy (NCBI): domain Eukaryota; kingdom Metazoa; phylum Arthropoda; class Insecta; order Phasmatodea; family Timematidae; genus Timema; species Timema douglasi. The sequence goes on from CABEEJ010004134.1 coordinate 8,392, forward strand.
ATCCGTATCGGGGGGCACGTGAGCTAAGGTATCAGTCTCGTCTTTTTATAAATATTTCACTTCTCCACAGAAATGCGGGTACACTTCGTCAGGATTGTGCCGTCCTTTTTTCTACCCGATTATTGTAAATATGAGGATACCCTGGTAGTAGAGCATGGTGCATAAAAATAAACAAAAGATGAGTCAACAATTATTATCAATCGAGAAAAATCCAAATAATAAAACCTTATAAAATAATATACTTTGTTCAAGTCAAGATGAAACATGGAGTTTCAGAGCGAATAATGAACAATGTTTACTAATTTGTATCTCGATACTCGATAGTAACTATAATTTCTAAATATGCCTATCGTAGAGTGAAGGATATTGTTTAAAAGTTTATAGCATTCATGTCTTGTAGTTATAAAACAAAAATTAAATTAACTCATAAAAACTTACTAATTATGCTAACATGTTTATAAAACTGAAGCTCTGCTGTATGTGGCATGTCTGGTTGTCATTACGTGATTTCTACGTTTGAAATACAAAAAAAAACGGAATTCAAAATTCATCTTTAGCATCTTGACCTAATTTTGGTACCAATTCCTCTAGTGTTTTATAAAGAGTGTCTTTTTCCACTTCTGATCAGTCTTTGCATTGTCTGTAAACATAATTATTACAAACAAAGATATTTTTTTCAATTACTACTCAAAATCATTATAAAGGTATTTTCACATACCTTCCAGGTTTTTTTTGTACATGCCACAATCGACTTAGGATCTACAGCTTTACTTCCCCTCTGAAGGAAGATGTGCCAAGGATTTTCATAGCTCAGTATAAATCTGACGACCTTGGTCTGGTCTAAACCCTTAAGGCGGGTAATCGTTGGTATTCACTAGAACATTCGTTCGTGCGCTCTCGGTTCGATCTGTTCGCGCGCGGTGTAATTCGGCTAGTGAATGAATACCTGTTCGCAAGCACGCGACGCACCGAACAGAGCGAGCCGAACGCTATCGAACGACTATCGGTTTTTTGGGAATGCTCAAAGGAAATCAGGCGTTTGCACTAGTTCGGACCGTTTGGAGTGTTTGCTGCAAATCACGAGTCGACTGCTGAACAATGTTTACGGTTAATGCTTAATAGATATATGTTAAAAAGACTCGGTGCTATGGAACCCTCAACATAGACTTTATTATAATAAAGTAAAAAACACGACGCGTGGGTTAATATCGCGAGACAGTTGGGATGTTCTGCTCCAGAAGTGAAGAACCAAATACTTAGTATGCTCTCTAGCTTCCGGCATGAAAAGGCCAAGGGGAAGCTTACTCTTTTTAGTTAATGCACACAGCAAAAAGAAAGAACCAGCTGCCACTATCAAGTCGATTTTGATATGAGCTCGAGTACTTGTCCTGTTTGTGGAGAAATTGGCGGGAACAAGTCGAGCACCAACAAATGATCCGAATGCTCGGAGTTTTCGGGTGTATTATTTGTTCACGCTCGTTCGGGGTATGCGGCTTGTTCTGTTTGTTTGGAGTAAAATGGTCAAGTGAATTCCCACCTTTAGGCGAATACTATAACCTAAGACAACCTAGGTCCAAACCCCCACATTTAGGTTGTTAATAAATGTAGTTCTCACTCTATCTCGTTTACTGGCTCTTTTTATTCTCCTCACGGCCCATCTCTATCGGGCTTACATTATGACTCGCTCAATTGAGATTGTTACTTTTATATTAAATATTTCAACAACCCTTAATATTATTACGGACTATAAGTGCAAATATAAATTATTCCTATTGTGTAGCGGTGAGGAAAGTAGAATTTAAAGGAAATGTACCCGCATTGGTGTGAAGGGAGAGTGGGAAACAATTTATAAAAAAATCTCGCCTTCAATAAACTCGACCGGGACTCGACCCCTGATTCCCCCGTCACCCTAAAACCAATTTAAAGATCTTTGACACCCGTACCACGCGCCTACCGGTGCGGGACTACACATATGCAGTGCCGTAAAGTTTGGAAATGGGAGCGAAATGCGTTATCAAACTCTCTACTCAATTTCGACTGTTAACCCGCACCAGTGTTCTTATGGATTGAGGTTAGGCAGGAACCGTCGGTGACCTGGCGGTCAAAGAGTAAGGTGTCAAACTTCTGTACTGGCGGCCGGGGTTCAATCCTCGGTCCCGGCACAGATTTATCTGATTACCAAACCCTTCCTTCACCTCTGACAAGACGTGTATTAATCACAATTTGTGAATGTGGGGAATGCCAGGCCTCCAGCGTGGTTCGGATCCAACGTTAAACTGTAGGTCGTCCATTTCATCTCACAATCACCCTACCATTACGCATTAGCGTAAGTGTATATAACCCGAACGGGTAGTAATACACGGTGATAATAATAATAAGGTAGGAACCGAGCCGAGTGTACTAAGGATGATTTATTCCGAAATGGTTTCTGCCTCTTCCCTCACGCAATTCACGGCAAATTTAATCTAAATTCTACCTCCCTATCCCCTATTCCATTAGAGTTATTTAATGCGCATAAGCCGGTGAGTACTAAGACGCGGTGAAATAAATAAAATCGACAGTCCTACGTATTATCCATTCACTATGCTATTCTTGTTCTCAGCGAAGTTGGTATAACAATGTGTTGATTAGTAAAAATATAATTATTCAGTTCACCCTTAAATATGCAATCTTACTTTGCATAATGGCGCTTGGGTGCAGCCATATAGGGATATAGTGTACTCAATAAATGTAAGACTACTATTTTTTAGGGTAAACTAAGGACTTAGCGGTACTAGAGTGTTCTTAAGAGCTAAATTCAATAGTTAAATAAATAAAAATATGTTCATAATGTTTAAGGAAAAGATTTATCCCTTAAGAAAACGTTAGTACCTACATATTTTTATTGATTATATTTAACCTAACTTCTACCAGAGTGTGATCTTCATAAAAATTACTGTAAAGTTTAAAAATGTATTACCAGCCATTATTTTCGAGAGGGGGTAAAGTGGGGCGGCTTTGCTCACCAAACCTCCCAAATGTACCACTCACCAATATATAGGATACTAACTATTTTATGACTTAAAGCTAAGCTGGCTAAACGATCATTCCCTTTCACTGAAAGGTAAGTAGTCTTACCTTGATGTATTACACAATGTCAATTTCATAATGGCTACAACAAAATGGAACCAATCCCTGAAAGGCAGTGCCTGGCTTGGTTCCATTATGGTGAAGCCTGTAAAATAGGGCCATAGTGTCCAGTTAAGGTAAGACAGATTTTAAATGATTTCCTCCTAAGTAGCATATACCACACAGAGGGCATGAGCAAGCTCAGTCAGGATGGTATGTGCGAGTTTACATATCTGGCTGGATGTGGCGTACAATGGTACAATGGCGACTGTCCGGTTAGAGCAGGCCGTAGTGGTGTTAGTGCATGAGTATGCAAAACCTTTCGGACGCTGTTTCTCTTTTGATTCGTATTCATGTTACCTTAAACAATGTAAAAACACCGGTTTCCACCAGCACTTGTGGTCGGGCTTCCCTAATGCCCTTGGCGGACGGGCCAGGTCTCATTGACGTTATTATTTCAGTAACCACTCATCCTATTTCAATAGTTCTTTTTTTTTTACCATGAAAATCATAAAATATTCTTTAAAATTTGTTATCATCTATTTTTGGATATCTCCTTTCGTTATCGTGGAAAAATGGAAAAATCGTTAATTTTAGTTAAAAAATTAATATGTCATACCTCAAGTGGAATTACTGACTTCGGGTGAATATTTGTTTAAGTTGCGCCAATAATAATAACGAATTAAGCTGAGTTAAATAAACAAAAATAATATTATGATTCTGAGCTATTGTGACAAGTGAAACCTCACCCCTTTCCATGACTGTGTTGTGGGGCCTCTCCATGCGCGCGCATCAGTCACCATTTAGCGTTCACGTCAAGTAGTAAAATGTGTAATTTAATATCTTGCTGTGTGTGCGTACGGTAGGCTATTAATATTTAATGTCTATTCCAATGGTGTCAGTGAAAAGGAAACATTCAGATGACTTTAACGTTTGTATTTTTTGTCATGAGGGGGAAACCTAATACTTAAGCCTAAAGCAGAAACATATTTAACCGTCCAACATGCATCAGAATGGCGTTAAGATGTTTCAAAACGATTTTTTGAAATGTTTCCCCTAAATCAACAAAACCAATCATTTTCGTGGCACAAATTGTGTCTCGCAAGTTACATGTTAACGAAGAACAAATTCTAGGAAGAAAAATCACATTATAAAAACAGTTAGACAGTGCTGAACAAAGTGACGACGACGATGGACCTTTTCCTCAAGTTCTATTCATTATTCTGGCCAGACAAATAAATGTTCAAGGTATGGAGGAAAAAATACATTGATATTATTTGCAAAAAAAAAAAAAAGGGAACAATAAGATAAATTATTTATTTTATCTGAGCGTCCAGAAGCCGAGAAATTTCTACAAGTAGCTCAAACTAAAGCTGATGGCGTATTTGCAAAAATTATGTACTTGTATAACAGACTATTTGTTCCAAGGCCATAGCCAGCGGGGGTTTTGGGGGTTCAAACCCCCCGTGAAATTTTAAGAACAAAATATATATGGTTTAATTTATGGTTCAAACAATATCAAAATTAAGATACAAATTCAAATTAGGGGGCTGTGTTACCATAAAAAGCACTTCAGAGAGCTTCTAGAGGTGTTAAATATTTAGAAATTGTCCTAGCCTTCGGCTTTTTGGGGGCTGTTTTACCAGAAAAAAAAATCACTTCACAGAGATTCAAAAAGTGTTTCATATTTAGAAATTTTCCAAGCCTTCGGCAGCTAGGGGGTTATTTTACCATGAAAAAAAAACACTTCAGAGAGCTTCTAGAACTGTTTATCATTTAGAATTTTTTCTAGCTTCCAGCAATTGGGGGATGTGCCTACCAAACCCTCCCTGAAATTATTGGCTGGCTACGGCCTTGATTTGTTCACACACCTAAATAAGACACCATAAACCATGTCTTGGAAACTATAGTTACATTAGGAGAAATTCAGGAAACAAGAGTGGATGGCTTTCGCAAACAATTCCTCGTGAACTTCTATAATAATCACTAAATCAGTTATTAACCTAAATAGGGAATTATTTCGAAAATAAGGCTTTTGAACTAACTTATTTGACCAATCGATTGTTGGCATTTCTGAAGTAGAGGGTATTTGTAATGAAAACGGAACTACAAGAGATCTTCTAATTGATAATTTTGTTGGAAAGGTATTATTTTCGCATAAATCTAAATCACCTTTTGTTTTGATGAGTAACATTCCTATGGGACAAATGGCTGAAAGAATTATAGAAGTAAATAATTTCCATAGTAACTTAAAAGACACTGCAATTCAGCTAATAGAATAAATATCACAATACAAATTACGACCTGAAAGTTGTGTCAAAGACGAAATTGTGGTAGAAAATAAACTAAACAACGTTGAGCTTCCACCATTGTGGGCCTTCTTCATGAATCATTTGTTTGCCAATGAGAAAACACTAATTGTAAGTGACAACAAGTTACGTCGTGTTAAATACATTTATCTTGACTTTTATTTTTCTGTTAAAGGCATGAGTATTCCCAAGCATGTAGCCTTGGCATAGTATGTTCATAATCTTACTCGATCAAAGTATCATAACAATGTTGTTAAAATCAGGTCAGGTAGATGAAGAGCTTCGGCGTAAAGTAATCTGGGAAAATCAATCTCACAATGTTCCAGTTCCAGATAATGTTACAAAGAATCCATCTCTCTTATTACATGGCGCCATTGATAACAAAGATTTTGTGGAAGAACCTTGAGTGGCAATCATACAACACATGTAATGGCAATGGTCTTGTATCAAGAAAGAAATGACTTTAACCAGGTTGTAAATCTCCGAACAGTACCAAGTGAGATGATTAGAAATCTAGACATTCGACATTCGACATCCCGCATCACTTTCTTGTCAAACTCTAAGGGAGTTCCACCATCCGTAAACAGCACCCCTTTTTAATTCGTATGTGGAGATGCTTCCATCACAGATCTCTAAAGACAATAGCAATTCTGAGTGGTTACGTATTGTAACTAAAACTGCTATTGTATTCAACACAAATAAATTAGCTTGGACAAACTGCAGACGATGTCTAATATATCTTTATCTCATATTCTGTTCCCATATGGTTAGTATTAGAGAAAATTCCATGCACATCAGATGCTTTAAACTAAGATGCGTTACGAGAATTTGCCCAAGCATACATTAGGATTAATTCTGTCAGCTCTTTTTACGAGCCAATAATCTAGGATTTTGGATACGAATAACAGATTAAAGAGCTTAGGCCGAGATATTTCACCAGAAAAGCAGTACCCGATTACCTAATTCCACCATGTAATTGCAGGAAACATTGTATGGCATTTAGTTGCACTTGCAAAAAAAAACTGAAATTAATTCCACTATGTGCTTGTTTTGCCGATAGACTGTAAAAATGAATCAGTTTTATGTCTCACTTGATTGATGGATATCATAATAATCTTTTTTAAGGAATAAAGTGTATGGATGTAGTTCTTTTACATCTTTACTGAAAAATCCATAGGTACTCATTCATTACTATACAGAGTTACTGTTTTCATTAGTTCAAATAAAAAGCCAATTCTCCAGTGAGAAATGCTTTTGCCCAAAATAACCGGTGACAAGATTAAGATTATTTTAATGCTCCCAACATGTAAAATTATTAAATGACTGAATGGTGTGTGTTAGAAATGGTTTGGAACTGTTTATTTAAGTGATAACAGATTTAGTGAAGAAATGAGTAATTCCACTTGAAGGTGAAACATTTAGTTTTTTAATAAGCATGATGATTTTTGAATTTTTACAGGACAACAAAGGGAGCTATCAAAAAATGTATAATAACAAATTTTAAAGACTATTTTATGATCTTCATGGTAAAAAAAAGAATTATTGAAATCGGATGAGCGGTTACTGAAATAATGACGTCAATGGGATCTAGCCCATCCACCATCTTTAATAGCGGCCCAAGGGAAGCCCGACCACAAGAGTTTGTGGTAAATTGTGTTTTTACATTGTTTAAGGTGCCATGAATACGAATAAAAAAGAGAAACTGCGTCTGAAAGGTTTTGCATACTCATGCGCCACTACGGCCTCGTCTAGGTTGTAATGACTGGCTGGCTTGACTAAACTGTGGCTTCGTTCGCTTGGCGCTTTGGCACTTTCTACTCAGTTCGGTTTCCTTATACAACTCGGTTGCACGACTCTAGAAGTTAATTTTTATTTACACTTAGTATTTAAGCCCGAGTCATTGTCACGGTGTGTCGCGAGTAAAAGAAAGCGTTCTTAACGAGCCTAGCTTCATATCCCAACTGCAGAAGTAGCAGAATTTGACTAGACTTAGCAGAGATACCGGTCTTTTATGAAATCCAGAGCGGTTCTAGTTATTTCTATAGTATTTTTGGAAAGTGGGGCATATAAACTTTGAGTGAACTCCTATACTCAAAACCATGTTTTTTTAAGCATCACGCCTTACTGCCTGTAAGGGTTGTACACCAATTTAGAAGAAGTGTACCCGCAGCTGTGGGTAGGGAGAGTGAAAAACCATTTGAAAGAATCACCCTCAGTACACCCGACCGGGATCGAGCCCCAATCTCCCCGTCTCTTACAAGAGTAATGCCTTAGACCAGGATGTGCAATCTTCAATACTGAAGGGCCAAATAATTTATTTATTTTAAATGTTGGGCCAGAGACTTTCAATCATGAATTTCTCTTAAAAGTTCATTTTAATAAAAAGGATAAATATATTTAATAGAGTGACACTAATTAGTTTAAATACATTGAGAATGTATGTGTTTTATAAGTGAAGCTGTGAATAAGCAGCCAGAATTTTTTCATAATCTAGGTTAAATTGTGAGGTGGTGATTCTCAAGAGAGAAGATAGATTCACATCATTAAGTCAGTTTTAAGATCACTTGTCTTAAGTCTCGTGGTTGAAAACAATTGTCCGCATGAATTTGAGTACCTATGCGAACAATGACATGTATTTTTGGGTATAATTTACTAAGCTTATAAATGTTGATTTTGACATGGTTTTATAAAAAATACAGTTTTGTTGTGTTTTAAAAGCCTGCTTCACAGCACAACACATTTTAATTAGTTATCCTGCGGGCCGATTGAGTACACTGCACCAGTGGGCAATATTTGTCCCGCGGGCCATAATTTGTTCCTCCCGGACCATGAAGCCACAGAATCGGGTGAAACGATGTGCACCACCTACAAATGTTAGATTTCAAAGGAATCGTCCTTGAAAATTATACGACTTGAAATTAAAGGTTTATAAGTCTATTATAGGGTTGCCAGATTTTCAAAATTAAAAAATGGGACACATGTACTGTGTTAATATATAGGTTTATTAAAGTCGCACAAATCGTTTCAAATGTATTAAATTCAGTATGTAACCTTCAAAATTACATATTAAAAAATAATAACTAGACCACGCGAAGACTGATAGACTTTGACCCCACAGTGTTTCGAAAAAAACAAAATATCTAAAGGAGTTTGGGCAGCGCTTAAACGATCTGGTAGACATCAGTTAATACTTATCTGAACTTTGTGCAACTTTTAAAAAGTGTGAATTAATATATTGGAACAAAATTCAGAACAAGTCTTATATTCAATGACCAAGATCTGCAAAATTCTCTCCACTGTGTTTAGTTCAATTCGGTTTCTTTCTTTTGTCCAGTGAATGGTCATCAATGAAAATATTCGTTCCACATGCACGTTGTGTGCTGGGATACTGAAAAGGTACTGACATATTATCAATAGTTCGGCATAATGAGACTTTCTTTCACATGTCTTCATGTAATAGTGACACTTTTGATGGTTGAACATTTCACTCCACAATTGCTTTTCTCGTCCACTGTGTGAAAAGTTCATTGTGATTAACTGTAACATTTTTTGTTTTGTAACCTAATTATTTTCACATAATTTAATTTGTCTAAAATATGGGACAATCGTTTGTCCCAACGATTTCTTTCGAGACATTGGGACATTTCCTTAAAAAACGGGACAATCTCGTATATACGGGACGTCTGAAAACCTTAGCCTATTAGGTAGGTCATGTTGAAACCTTTCGCCCCATTTTGGAACGAACTATATTTTAAAATGACAAAACAGGTACTTGTTAAATAATACGGATATTTCTGAACGTTTGCAATCTGGCCAAGCACTTCGGTGGGGAGGCCACTTGAATAAAAACGTTACTAGTTAATTATTGTAAGTACTGTATACGTTTAAAAGGTTCGTCTGAAAGGTGCGGCTTTAGGGCGGGGCGAACCGGGTGGCTGCCTGGGGCGTCAGCTCAAGGGAGACGCCAAACAGAGCACTAGTTCGTAACCTGGCTGTGATAGAAGAGTTGCTAAGCAAAACAATCGTTCATTTTTTGATAGCTACAGAAAACTTGACATATTAGTATGGTTTTTAGGGTGGTGAGTAAAATAAGATTTAGTGCCACACTTAAAAGGTTGTTTTACATACGCCATCTTGGAGAATTGTGCCCTAAAACTGTTTTTTTTTTTTTGCAATTATCTCTTAAACCGTTCACTATATCAAAGTTTTTGTTGGATTAAAAATAGAAAAGCTAACATTGTTTACAAAACTTTTTCTCATAGTTTTCTTTGTAATCCTAACCCTTTTCGTACAATCTCGGAGGGCAACGTTTGCACTTTGCAGTATTATTACCATTTCTGGGGTCTACCTTCAGATTATTTTCCTATAACCCCCAGCTAACGTGACATTTGAAGTTGTTAGGTTTGGGTATTATTTTCATTATACTCCTACTATCCCTCGGTTATGTAAGGAGGGGGGGGGGGGGGCTCCAAAAAAAAAACCCCCCCCGCCCTAAAACNATCCCGCCCGAGCATAAAATTTACCTTGGACCACCCTGTCGTAGGACATATTAATTATTGTTTAACGTGTTATGTTTTAAGTGTATAATTAATTTAAAAATCCGAGAAGCAGTTACCGATGAGGTTCTAACATTTTTGCTGCAAGTGTAATGCCCCACTCACATGAGCAATGTTTTCGTACTCAATTCAACATAGAAACTTTAACTGAAATAAAGAGGTTACTTATCACTAAATAGCCAGTGAAGTAGCTATCGCGAAATATACATGCGCATTCACACGGTCATTGTTTACAACCTTATTTCTGGAATATTCAATTTTACCAACAACAAAAAATCCCTTTTAAAAAACGGTGTGTGTATGTATAAAACAAAACTTAGATACATATTTTGAAACAGACCTATGTATTTTTTTAAATAATTAATTTACTTATAAAATTGAGTTAATTAAAGCCACTTCTTCAAACGGTTTTTTCCAAAACAAAGATATCTCATTTCACTTATCTGTGAAAGACTAAGTAAACAATGTTAAATTTGCCAATGTATGACTACTAGTTATTATGTCCTTTGGTCTATACTTTAACATCGCTTAAAACAAGTACCTGCGCTACTATCAATTTATGCACAGGTTTTAATGATATTTTCTTGTTTTACCAATAATCGCCACTACAGTTGGTCCTTCACACGGCAATAAAGGGACGTGTACTGAATCTAGTACGGAAACATCGATCGTGCGTACAGGACATATAAGAGTAATAGTGGGGGTGGGAGTGGGTGGGTTGGTGGAAGTGACCAAATCTGTTTGTCCTTAATTATCTCTCTCTAAAGTCGAGTTAATAATATAAGAGAACAACGAACATCATATTTGCAAAACCGTGTGAAAGGTTTTCTGAACATTTCTCTATAACAAAATTTGTTCGTTGTTCTGTTCCAAACCCAATCCATCAGTTGTCGGTTTTTGCCTGGCACATCAAAGGATGTTCGTGTTCGAGCCGGGAGTAGGCTAGTTTGGACATATCGGAGAACTTTTCCACGAACATCCAGTTATTGGCGGGACAGCCAGTAGCCGAGTCAGTCACCCACTTCGGCGGCCGCTTGGTCTAAGGCTGGTTAAACACCAACGAGTCCCGAGTCAAGTCGAGTCTCATGGAGTCGAGTCCAATCCGACTCGAGTCAAGGCCTTTCACACTAGTAAGTCGAGTCTTTGAGTCCACTAGTTTGATCAAAGAGCTCGTGCAAGATTGATGCAGTTCTAACGGTTTCTATAAATACAATTGTAAGGAGGCGCTGGCGTAGACGCCTAAAAAGACGTCGCTTGATGTGGATTTACCCACTTAATGTGAACCGAAATTGATAAGTCAATGTCAATTACTTTACTTTCCGCCATACTAAATACAAAAACTTAAATTTAGATTATGAAATAGCATATTTAAAAACAAAGAGCTCAATAAAAATCAATTATTGACGTTCAACAAAGAACAAGACACACGTCAAAAATCCAGCCAGCAATGCCTATGAGCAGGAATACCCAAAACATGAGTGCAGACTACCTGCATGCAGAAACAAGCTCAACCGTTTATTATGCGACCTGTTACTTAAGATACGGCAGAATAGAAGACCAAATTCCCTTTTGGGTCTTATCTTCCTTCTCGAACTGAGTACCTGATTGATCAATATTCAATACAAAATAAATGTAAATAATTTAATACTTTGTGTGTAGAGTGTATCATAAGGTTAGTCAACATTCCAATTTAATCCAATTTTGGTATTGAATATTTTTTTTACCCCAGCTATGCTTTTTTCGTTATGTTATTTTTTTAACATTTATTTAAAGTGGTTTATCAAATTTTACGTAATACATTTCTCTTTATATTTTAACCGACACTTTATCTATGTCGACAGCACTTGTGCTTACTATGCTAAGGGTCCCGGTTTCGATACCAGGTAGAGTCGGTAATTTAACTTCTATTATATATATTCTAACTGTTCCTCTGGACAAGTTTCAAGACTATTAGTGTTGTCCTGTCAAGAGAGCTATAGTATTACTGCCGACTGAGTCTTGGGTTCTACAGAGAAACTTCACCTCTCTCTCTTGACTTGAGTAGGTGTGGTGGGGGTTTCCGCCCCTATCTTGTAATAAACCTACATTTATGTAACTAATGACCGATTTATAGCCCAGGGAAGAGATTTACGTGATTAAGAATATTATATTTGTAAATTACACATAAAACTTAAGAATGAATGTTTTTTTTAATCCAACCATTTTTAAAAATGTGTTTTTGAGTATATTTTAAAATTATATTCATAAAAAAGTATTATATAGTTCAATATCAATTTATAAAAGTGTCCAGACAGTCATAATAAAAATAATAAAAAATATATCATTATTGGTTCATCTAGTAATTCTTTCGCAAATCAGTCATTTTTACTATGTATTAGCAGCCATGTGACCGCACATTAATACAACATTATCCTGCATGCAGGTTTCCGCTTGTCGGCGTTTGCAACAAGCAAGCAGGTAACCAGAGTTCACTGTGTGCGTTATCTAACGCGCTACTCTTGTAATAGACTATACTGCCGATGACGGGGAGATGAAGTTTCGAATCTTGGTCGGGTGTACTGAGGGTGATTTATTCAACGTGGTTTTCCACTCTCCCTCCGTGAAAATGCGGGTACACTACCTTTAATATAACCTTCCTAATCCCTAAAAACCATTAGCGTAATTAGTAAATAAGCGTAAGCGTATAGCTCGAACGGGTAGTAAGACGCGGTGCTAAAAAAAAGTAGCCGAGTCACACCTATGTTGTTGTTTTTTTCCAAGTACATATCTCTTTTGGTGAATCTATTATTTAACTGTGTGTGTTGAAAATAAAATTATCTTTATTTTAGCAGATTGTAGAAAATGGAGTGGTCTAAAGATGATAAAATAAAGTTCAATTATATTTACAGACAACGTCTCGTAATTTATAATCCTAAGGATCCTGAAAACTTTAATCAAATCAAAAAACAGGATACGTGGGAGGAGATTGGGCCCTAAAATTGTGTGAAAAATGTATTAGGTTAGCAACCAAATATGGAAACACGTTGCGAGCCTGTTCGCAAACATTTTCTATTCAAGTTCGAACATTCCAGTCACAGCGAACAGAATAAAGATAATGTTTTTTTGGAAATGTTTGCGTACATGTTAAGGCCGTACATGTTAAGGCTTAAGGCCGTGTTTCTTAAACTGTTCCAAATTGCGAATCACCAACCTAAAATAAAATTGCCCCTTGCTGAAGCGGGGATTTTTCTTAGCACCGCACAATACTACCCGTTTGAGTTATACGCTAGTTTACTAAACTAAGCTGATGTTTTTTAGAAATTATGAAGGTTATATTTATAGGAAGTGTAGCCGCATTTGCATAAAGGAAGAGTGAAAAAACATTTTTGAAAAACCACCCTCGGTACACTCAACCGAGATTCAAACCTCTAATTCCCCGTCATTGACAGTCTAATCAACTGCTAGAGTAGTGCGTTAGACCTTGCGGCCACCGGGGCGGGTGGAAAATTTGTTAATATTATGCTTTTATCAATAAGTAAAAGAAAACGTTTTTATTATACTGGGTTTCTTTTTACATTTTACATGTAATACGACTCGTTTATTCTTGGCTTAGTGAACTTAACCTGTCAATCTAAGCCGGGTAATAGCACAACTGCAAAGACACGAAGCGGGGTGAAGCGTAGAGAACATTCATACAGACAGAGCGTGTCATAACTCATAAATCATAACAGGCAGTTAGCGAAGAGGTTGAGCGGCGAAGAGGTTGAGCGGCTAAGAGGCGGACAGGGGTTATTATTATTATTATTATTTTTATTATTATTATTATTATTATTATTATTATTATTATTACCCGCCTCGGTGGCGTAGTTGGCTAACGCGCTAGTCATGTTGAGCTCGACTGCTGAGGACGGGGAGATCGAGGTTCGAATCTCGGTCGGGTAAACTGAGGGTGTTTTTTCCTAAATAGTTTATCACTCTCCCTACACGCAAATGCGGGTTCACTTCCTCTAATTCAGCCTTCCCAATCCCTAATCCATTAGAGTAATTAGTACTTAAAGCGCATAACACGAACGGGTAGTAAAACGCGTTGCTAAATATTATTATTATTATTATTATTATTATTATTATTAGCCCCGCGTCTTACTACCCGTTTGGGTTATACGCACTTACGCTAATGTGTAATGGTAGGGTGATTGTAAGATGAAATGAAGGACCTACAGTTTAACGTGGAATCCGAACCACGGTGGAGGCCTGGCATTCCCCACATTCACAAGTTGTGATTAATACACTTCTTGTCAGAGGTGAAGGAAGGGTTTGGTAATCAGATAAATATGTGCCGGGACCTAGGATTGAACCCCGGACCCCAACATAGAAGTCCGACACCTTATCCCTAGACCAC